>JAJKFI010000188.1:256764-306061 GCA_029204185.1 Lerista edwardsae | reverse complement strand
CTCTCTCTCTCTCTCTCTCTCTCTCTCTCTCTCTCTCTCTCTCTCTCACTCACACACACACACACACACACACACACACACACGTTCACAAACACATACACAGAGAATCTATGCAAATACAGGAACAGGCTATGATCAGCCTCAGATGTTCACCCAAACCAGCAATAGAGGAACTGGGAGTAAGAAGCACTACCTAAATCACCATCTCTATTAGCTCTTAAGCATCTCAAAAGAAAGGCGCCATACAACAGGACGTGAAGAAAATCTCAACAAAGACCTGCAGAATCTATGTTAAAAATCTTCAGAGACAAACCTAATTGTTTCCAGTGTAGAAGCAGCAATTCCAGTTTCAAAACGTAAAGGTCAACATTTCCAGAAGTAGGCCTACATTTTTCAGTTTTTTATTGCATGCTTCAATATTTCAACCAAAGTGCAGATTAAATCCAAATACAGTCAATCCTCTTTATATGTGACCTCTCTATCTGCGAGGGGCAGAATTGCTACTTTCCTCGTTATCTGTGCCTCTGCCCTCATTATTCACTAAGCAGAGACCTTCCAAAGGCTTCAGAGACCTTCAGAATGGCACATGCGACCAGTACTGATCCCTTTAAATTGGTCACAGAAGCATCCACTGGCCATGTTTAAGGATTCCGTGCTGGTCGCAGGTGCCATTCTGAAGATCCCTGCAGCATTCAGAGACCTTTTGGCACTTCCTGCTGCATCCTGCTGGCTTCCTGCGTGTCACTGATGACAGATAAGATACCCCTTGCACCTAACCCCATTGATCCCATAGGATCAATTTTTCATTATCTGAAATGTTGCTGTCTGCAAGGATTTCCAGGAACCTAACCCTAGCAGTCTCGAGTGAGCTCCCGTTGCTTGTCCCAGCTCCTGCCAACCTAGCAGTTCAAAAGCATGTAAAAAATGTGAGTAGATAAATAGGGACCACTTCGGTGGGAAGGTAACGGCGTTCCTAGAGTCATGCCGGCCATATGACCACGGAAGCTTGTCCTCGGACAAAAACGCCAGCTCTACAGGCTTTGAAACGGAGATGAGCACCGCCCCCTGCAGTCGGTCACGACTAGACCATTCGGTCGTGGGGAAACCTTTACCTTTTTAACCCTAGCAGATAATGATTAACTGTAATAGCAAGGTTCAGGTTTTTTAATGAAATTTCTCAATTGCATATTTGAGGATTTATTTTCTAAAGGCAATTTTTAGCTGAATGTTTGATACAGAAATGGAGTGATACACCTCACCTACTCCTACTTCCCTAAAAATCAACAGGGTAATTTGAAAGTTCCAAGTGAATACCTGAATCAGTTCAAACAGGGTTCCATTTTCAGTTCCATTCAGTCAAGACGGTCCTCTTAATTTTTAGCTCAGGATCGAAGTAACACAACAAAAATCTTACTGTTAAGTGACCTGGGAGACAGACGTACACAAACCTACCTTATTCCTAATTTTGATGCGCTGATAAAGGTATTCGGGGTATGGCTTCCGAGGAATGAAACGACCCATTCCTTTACTGATGTGCAGATTCCCATCTTCAAACACAATCTTCCCTTGGCTAATGACTATGAGAGGGGCCCCGTGGCACTCCATGCCTTCAAAGATATTGTATTCAACAGCCTGCAACGACGACAGAAAACCCACACCATTTATTCTCATTTATTGATAGGCATATCTTATAACACACTACAGTGGGCCTCTTTACCCGCAGGTTTGGCACTCATGGATTTAACTCAACTCAGGTGCTAACGCAGGCTGGAGGGCCTCATGTGACCTCCTGGATGCGACCGGAAGGTGCTTCCAGTTGTGTCCAGAAGGTCGCAGATACTGAGGACCCACTGTAGTTCAACTGTAGATGATGTTCTGTATGCTGGATCAATATAAGAGTTTAGTTTCTGATAATTTAATGAGAGCGCAATCCTAATCTGCAGTTAGGCTGGCACAGTTAGGCCAGCAAAGTTTGGCTGGCACAAGGGCCACCGTAAAGCCTGTTTGGACCATTCTCTGAGTCGGAGGATGGCACACTTCTATGTGCTGGCCTTTCTGACTCCAAGAGTGGTCAAAACATACTTTATGGTGTCCCTTGTGTCAGTCAAACTTTGCTGGCCTAACTGTGCCAGCCTAACTTCAAGTTAGGATTGCGCCCTGATAAGGTTTAATAAGAATTGTAGACCCTTTGGACGGAAGTGTTTAACAAGGAAGGTTGTTTCTTGGAGAAACATGGAGAAGCATTTGGTGAAGAAAACAGAGACCAACTTTTCACCCACACCACAGATGCAGCCACACCAAAACGGCATGCACTATATCTGGGGGGAGCAGACTGGGAGACTTGGGAGGGGAAAGAGGACGTATTTCCATTTACCCCTCCTGCTCACCAATGGTTGGTTCTCAGACCTGTGCCAGCAATTTAGGTGGCAACAGTCGAAGGAGGAGTGAGGAGCTTCCCAATGGAAGGGGTAGGATCTGGTGTGACACTGCCACTGATCCACCCCTTCCCACCTCCTCCTCGCCCCCCCCCCGTCCTTCAACAGTGAAACTGTCAACTTGAGATTCACATTGTGCAGAGCAACAACCACCTCTGATGATCAACGATTGTGTCCTTCCTCCCGTTGATTTTGACAGACGTTGAATATGCTGATATAGAGACTTTTGCATCCGAAAACCACGTATTAGTTTTTGATACAGCTTCTTTCAGCTTTTCCTTTTTATTTTCTATATAAAACGACAGACCTAGACTCAAGGTTTTCCACACTTACCGATTTATGGCTTTTGGCTGTGATTGTCTTCCCCTTCTCTGGGTCCCAGATCACAATATCAGCATCGGAGCCCACAGCAATCCTGCCCTTCCTTGGATACAGATTAAAGATTTTGGCTGCATTGGTACTGGTAACAGCAACAAACTGGTTTTCATCCATCTTACCTGTAGACTGAAATCCATTTTCCATAAGTAACATTTATTTACTACCGATTTTTAAAAGCCACAGTTCTGTACGTACATATCAAAGCAGCTTAGACTAAAACCAAAACACTATTAAAAATTAGAAAAAAATTAAAATATATAAGTAAAAATATGAAGCCAGCAGTGATTGATAAGCACACAACTGAAGCATAAAAACGTATTACAATGTCATATTAAAAGATCTCAGGAATAAGAACATGTTCAGCTTGTGCTTGAAGACCAAGAAAGAGGAAGCCAGCCAGATCTGCCTTGAGAAGGAGTTAGTTGTAACACCACCACTAAGAAGTCCCTGCATCTAGTAACAGATTTTCTAGTAACAAGTACTAGTAACTGAGGATTTGTAAGCAATAGGGTGAAAATCCCAGGATTTTGGATGTAGTTCATAGTTCATCAAACAGGCTACCTGCTGAGGTCATTCCAAAATACAGCAGGCCTTTTGGAGTGCTGTAAAGCAGTGGTTCCCAAACTGTGGGTTGGGACTCACCAGTGGGTCACGAAGCACCTAGAGCAGCCATATTGAAAATATGGGAAGATGTGATGCTGGAAAGTTGGGAGGGCTGTGCGGTTGTTTTGATCGTGTCAAGGTTGTAAATGGGCTTTTTTCTTTCTGATTCACTTTGCTGTTGGAAAATGGCTGCGAAATAACCCAACTTATTGCTGCGTTCTCAGGAAAGCAGCAGGCTCTGGCATCAGAGCAGGGCGATAGTCCAGTACCCAAGTTGTGGATTTTCGGACCAGGAGCACCTCTGTCTTATCCAGATTTAATTTCAGCTTGTTTGCCCACATCCAGCCCCCAACTGCCTCCAGGCAATGATCCAGGACCTCAACCACCTCCTCGGAATCAGGGGGAAAGGAGAGATAGAGTTGGGTGTCATCAGCATATTGATGGCATCTTACTCCAAACCCCTGGATGACCTCTCCCAGCGGCTTCATGTAGATGTTAAATAGCATGGGGGCTAAGATGGATATTTGCGGCACCCCAAACCCAAGAGCCCTTTCATGGATCACTGCCTTGTCGTGGCGAAGGGGCTTGAGTAGCTCAATGAAGCTGTGAGCTATGCCATGTAGGGCTACCCAAGATGGACAGGTCACAGCAGAGAGTTCTGACTAAACGTGGTCCGCTGGAGAAGGAAGTGGCAACCCACTCCAGTACTCTTGCCAAGAAAACCCCATGGATTACAGAACAAAAAGGCTAAACGATATGACACTGGAAGATGAGACCCTCAGGTCGGAAGGTGTCCATTATGCTACTGGGGAAGAGCAGAACACGAGTACTAGTAGCTCCAGAAAGAGTGAAGTAGCTGGGTCAAAACTGAAAGGAAGCTCAGCTGTGGATGTGTCTGGAAGTGAAAGGAAAGTGCGATGCTGCAAAGAACAATACTACATAGGAACCTGGAACGTCAGATCGATGAATCAAGGCAAGCTAGATGTGGTCAAACGTGAGATGTCAAGGCTGAACATCGACATCCTGGGAGTTAGTGAACTAAAGTGGACAGGAATGGGAGAATTTAATTCAGATGACCATTATATTTGCTACTGTGGGAAGGAATCCCTTAGAAGAAATGGAGTAGCCTTCATCGTGAACAAGAGAGTGAGAACAGCAGTACTGGGGTATAACCTCAAAAATGATAGAATGATTTCCATTCGGATCCAAGGCAAACCTTTCAACATCACAGTAATCCAAGTCTACGCCCCAACCACTGGTGCTGATGAGGAAGAAGTTGACCGCTTCTATGAAGACCTAGAACAGCTTCTAGAATTAACACCCAAAAAAGATGTCCTTCTCATCATAGGGGATTGGAATGCTAAAGTAGGCAGTCAAGAGGTAAGAGGAATAACAGGCAAGTTTGGTCTTGGAGTACAAAATGAAGCAGGGCAAAGACTGATAGAGTTCTGTCAGGAGAACACATTAGTCATAGCAAACACCCTTTTCCAGCAACACAAACGGCGACTGTACACATGGACTTCACCAGATGGTCTACATCGAAATCAGATTGATTACATTCTTTGCAGCCAAAGATGGAGAAGTTCCATACAGGCAGTAAAAACAAGACCTGGAGCTGACTGTGGCTCAGATCATCAGCTTCTTCTTGCCAAATTCAGGCTTAAACTGAAAAAAGTAGGGAAAACCGCTAGGCCCTCCACGTATGACCTAAATCAGATCCCCTACGAATATACAGTGGAGGTGACAAATAGATTTAGGGGCTTAGATTTGGTAGACAGAGTGCCTGAAGAACTTTGGACGGAGGTCTGTAACATTGTACAGGAGGCAGCAACTAAAACCATCCCAAAGAGGAAGAAATGCAAGAAGGCAAAGTGGCTGTCTGACGAGGCTTTACAAATAGCTGAGGAAAGGAGAGAAGCCAAAAGCAAGGGAGAAAGGAAAAGATATACCCAACTGAATGCAGATTTCCAGAGAACAGCAAGGAGAGATAGGAAGGCCTTTCTAAATGAGCAATGCAAAGAAATAGAGGAAAACAACAGAATGGGGAGGACTAGAGATCTTTTCAAGAAAATTGGAGATGTCAAAGGACAATTTCATGCTAAGGTAGGCACAATAAAGGACAAAAATGGCAAGGACCTAACAGAAGCAGATGAGATTAAGAAGAGGTGGCAAGAATACACAGAGGAACTCTATAAGGCCGATCTAAATGTTCCTGATAACCACAGTGGTACAGTCACTGAGCTCGAACCTGACATCCTGGAGAGTGAAGTCAAGTGGGCTTTAGAAAGCCTCACTAACAACAAAGCTAGTGGAGGTGACAGCATTCCAGCGGAATTACTCAAAATCTTAAAAGATGATGCTGTCCAAGTGCTGCTCTCCATATGCCAGCAAATTTGGAAAACCCAACAGTGGCCACAAGACTGGAAAAGATCAGTTTACATTCCAATCCCAAAGAAGGGCAATGCCAAAGATTGCTCGAATTACCGCACCATTGCACTCATTTCACATGCTAGCAAGGTCATGCTCAAAATCCTACAAGCTCGGCTTCAGCAGTATGCGAATCGAGAACTACCAGATGTACAAGCTGGTTTCCGAAGAGGCAGAGGAACTAGAGATCAAATTGCCAACCTTCGCTGGATCATGGAGAAAGCAAGAGAGTTCCAGAAAAACATCTACCTCTGCTTCATTGATTATGCTAAAGCCTTTGATTGTGTGGATCACAACAAACTGTGGCAAGTTCTTGAAGAGATGGGAGTTCCAGACCACCTGATCTGCCTTCTGAGAAACCTTTATGCGGGTCAGGAAGCAACAGTTAGAACTGGACATGGAACAACCGACTGGTTTAAAATTGGGAAAGGAGTACGACAAGGCTGTATATTGTCACCCTGCTTATTTAACTTATACGCAGAGTACATCATGAGGAAGGCAGGGCTGGATGACTCACAAGCTGGAATCAAGATTGCTGGGAGAAACATCAACAACCTCAGATATGCAGACGATACCACTCTACTGGCAGAAAGTGAGGAAGACTTAAAGAACCTTTTGATGACGGTGAAAGAGGAAAGTGCCAAAATTGGTTTGAAGCTCAACATTAAAAAGACTAAGATCATGGCAACCACTCCCATCACTTCCTGGCAAATAGGAGGGGAAGAAATGGAAGCAGTGACAGACTTTATTTTCCTGGGCTCCAAGATCACCGCAGATGGTGACTGCAGCCATGAAATTAAAAGACGTTTACTTCTTGGGAAGAAAGCTATGGTGAACCTAGATAGCTTAATCAAAAGCCGAGACATCACCCTGCCAACAAAGGTTCGCATAGTCAAAGCGATGGTTTTCCCAGTAGCCATGTATGGCTGTGAGAGCTGGACCATAAGAAAGGCAGAGCGTCGAAGAATCGATGCTTTTGAATTATGGTGTTGGAGAAGACTCTTGAGAGTCCCCTGGACTGCAAAGAGATCCAATCGGTCAATTCTCCAGGAAGTCAAGCCTGATTGCTCCCTGGAAGGACAAATGCTGAAGCTGAAGCTCCAATACTTCGGCCACCTGATGAGAAGAGAGGACTCTTTAGAAAAGACCCTCATGCTGGGAAAGATTGAAGGCAAAAGGAGAAGGGGGCGACAGAGGATGAGATGGTTAGATAGTGTCACCGAAGCAATGAATATGAAATTGGGCGAACTCAGGAAGCTAGTGGAGGACAGGGAGGCCTGGCGTGCTGTGGTCCATGGGGTCGCGAAGAGTCGGACACGACTTAGCGACTGAACAACAACAACAACAACAAACCCAAGAGGCCAGGATGCCAAACAAGCATCCCCCAGCAAATCTGTCAAATCTGACCGACCTTCTCTGCAAAATGTTTTGCAAATTCATCACAGCGAGCCTCCATGTGCTCCTCCCCTCCAGTGGTGGGGGGGAAGATGGAGTAGACTATGGACTACACGAAAAAGCCCAGCTAGACGGTTCTCTGTGGACGTGATGGTGGCAGAGGAGTATGTCCTCTTAGCTGCCACCACCGCCCTGCAATAAGATGTCAAATGGGCTCTAGCCCATGTACAGTCAGATTCGGCAATAGTCTTTCGCCACTGTTGCTCTAGACGTCTGCCCTGCTGCTTCATCGTTCACAGCTCCTCAGAAAACCAAGGAGCCGCTCTTACTCTGCGACTAGGCAGAGGACACTTGGGAGCGATCTCATCCAGGGCCCTGGTCATCGCTCCATTCCAGAGATCGACTAGGGTGCCGGGTGGGTCTCCCACTCTGGTGACAGGAAAATCCCCCAGAGCCCTCAGGAAACCATTAAGATCCATCAGCCTCCGGGGGTGGATCATAAAATGCGATCCCCTGCCGCTGCGGAGGTGAGAGGCTGCAACAAGCCTAAATCCTACCAGAAAGTGATCTGTCCATGACAAAGGAGTGATCTTAATCTCCTCCACCTCCAGATCATCATCAACCTGCCCTGCAGTAAACACCAGGTCCAGTGTGTGACCCGCATCATGCGCGGGGGCAGATATTCTTTGAGACAGACCCATTGTTGCCATGGAGGCCATGAAATCCTGAGCTACAGCTGTTCCTGGGGGTTCGGCATGGACATTAAAGTCCCCCAGCACTAACAGGCGAGGGGATTCCAACACTACACCTGAGATCAGCCCTGTCAGCTCAGCCTGGGAGCAAAGTGGGCAGTACACCAACAGAATCCCTATTCTGTCTCTTCCCTCCAACACAACACGAAGGCACTCAAACCCAGTGGACCACTGGACAGGGTACCTGGTGAGATGGATGGTATCCCAGTAGACTATTGCCACCCCGCCTCCCCGCCCCTGTAGTCGTGGCTGCTGCAGCACCCAGAAACCCGGCGGACAAATCTGGGAAAGACTGACACCTCCCAGCTCATCCAGCCAGGTCTCCATTATACATACCAGGTTGGCACTCTTATCCAGGATTAAATCCCGGATTAGGCAGGTCTTATTATTCACCAACCTGGCATTCAGAAGCAGCAGTTTCAGACACAGGGGACGGTCACCAAGAGTCAGAGGGATGAGAGAAGGGCCTGAAAGAGGGACATTCTGTCTATGACTAACCCTCGTTCTCCTTGTTTACAGGGTTGTTGTGAGGACACGTGTTCTAGCCATCAGTAAGTCAATTTGGTGTGGGAAGAAGGTGGAGAGGGGAGAGGAACTGGACTGAAGGAGGGGAGGAGAAGGCTAGCGAGGGGGTGGGACCAAACGGTGGCTTCCACCACTGGATCCTATCCCCTCTCCTCACCCGGACAGCCCTACACTGGCTGCTTGATTCACTGCCGGCGAAATAGCCAGCCAAGGTGAGCCAAGGAGTCCCATTGTGGAGGGTGGAGCTTCCGCCGAGGATCCTCTGGCAGCTGCCTGGCTGCTGTGAGATGCAGAGGTAGCCATTTTGGTACCACTGCTCCTATGGGAGAAGGGCAGTTCAGGATTGGGCTGTGATGCTTTAGAAGAAAGAAATAGCAATTGGCTTTACTTACTACACACTTATACCAGACAACAGTCATTCTTTCTTCAATTCCATTAACGCCTTCAGGAATCATAGTGAAGTTGTCCTTCCCAACAGCCTTCTGAGCTGTGCTGTAGGTACAGTGGCCACTCCCAGTCACTTGAAGGTCACCACTGAAAGAATTTACACAAGAAATATTGGAGAGGGAAAAGACGGTGGATGCCTTACAGCTTTAATTGCTCCCTAACAGGGATGCACAGGCTGCCAAATACATACAGTCTATTCACAACTACTGGTTGTTGTTTTTTCAATTCTGGTAACTACAGCAAATCCTCAGTTAAAGTCGTCAGCAGGTTCTTGGAAACTGCATAAGCAAAACAACTTCGAAGGAAACACGTTTGACCATAGGCTAATTGACAGGGCTGGCTTTAAGCCAACTGGACCAATTACTTCCAATTGGACCCTGTGCCCCAGGGGGGCCCCCACACTAGACCGCAATCTACTCTACTCTTGCATGCAATTTTACATTAAAATGTGCTTCTTTCCACTTGGCCCATTAACTCACATGCACTTTCAAAGCACGTGTTGTGATTGCTTTCTCTTCTACCATCAAGATGTTAAGTCTATAATAAATTTTATCCATCTCTCTAAAGCTGCCTGTTTGAGCAGAGGAAGGGCTGTTAAAATTCTTTCCCTTCCTATGTTCCACTCCAAGTCTGCATCCCAAATGTGTTGTCTGCCCCAAAAGGGGAAAGATATCAGACCCTTTAGTTGTTCTGACCATTGCTGAGATCACAGCTTTGGGGTGGGGGTTCAGTAGGAATTGAAAAGGCTAAACCATCCTCCCCTTGCCATTCTTCCACAGCCCAATGACAGTTCCCCCCTTTTAAAAAAAAAAAACGGCTAGGAAACTGTTTCTGCTTCTCCTGCATAATGTCTAATTTGGCCCTGAGTGAATCCGTAGTTTACTATTCCTTTGAGAACAATCAGAACACATCAAAGTTCCTGCCTATTTCTTATTTCTTATTACTCTTTATTTGATGTACTTTTGATTGCGTTCGAGACAGTTATTATTTTAATAAATAATGATTCTCTATCAACATCATTCGCAATAATGATAATGAATCATTACTTAATGACCATAAGTAATGATTCAATGATTCCCTTGGCTCAATCATTAATTTCTAAGCAGTTACAATGAAATACCAGGCTAAAAGGGAGGTCAAGTGATCAGGCGTTGTAGGATCCAGATTCAGAGGTGGTGAGGTCACAAATGCTGCCGCCTTTGCCCAATTTTTGCTCCAATAATGTGTTCCATCCGTCCCTAGGCTGGCCGCAATCGGCTCTCCGAAAACAAGAGCACCTTGGGAGAAGGAAACAAACAATCCGGTCAAATGGCTCTCATTCTCCACAACAAGGAAACTCAGTGCCCACCCACAAATAAAAGGAAATACTTTTTTACCCAGCAGGTAATTAATCTGTGGAACTCCTTGCCACAGAGGTGGAGATGGCATCTGGCCTAGACACCTTTAAAAGGGGATTGGACAGATTTCTGAAGGAAAAGTACATCGTGGGCTATAGGCCATGATGAGTTGTGCAACCTCCTTATGTTAGTAGTAGGCTACTTCAGAATGCCAGATGCAGGGGAGTGGCAACAAGATGCAGGCATCCTGTTGTCTCGTGTGCTCCAAGGCATCTGGTGGGCCACTGTGAGATACTGATACTGATCCTTTGGCCTGATCCAGCAGGGCTCTTCTTATGTTCTTAAACAGAATAACCCTGAAGACATTAAACTGTGCCTACTTCACCATCCTAATAACTGAATAAAGCTAAAGCAAGGCTATACATGTTTTTAAGTAAGATAGTTTAAACCTACATTAGCTAATGTTGAAGAAATGAGGTAAACACTGTTTTAATTTGACTGATGTTATTCAAGTAATCATCTTTTTCAGCTTTTAAGTAAGTTGCAGAGCAACTAGGCAGCCCAAGAGAGAAATGTTATAAGAACATAACACTGATGGATCAGGTAAAGGACCCATCTAGTCCAGCTTCCTGTATCACAAAGTGGCCCACCACATGCCTCTGGGGGCACACAAGACAACAAGACACTTGTATCTCACTGTCATACCCCTGCATCTGGCACTCTGAGGTAACCTTGCATCACCCCCAAGCAAGACACCAGACTGTGGTTGGGGGTTAACTTTATTAAACACAAGTGACCAGTTTTTAAATCATGAAACCTACTTAACACACCATACCTTCCTCGCCAGTCGGGGGTAGGCAAAGAAACTGCCATCCATGGCTAGTTTGGATGGCAGAAAAAAATTCCTACCCAGCCCTCATGATGAGCAACCAGCTAATCTCAGACTGCACATACCACATCATAGCTTGTTTAAACAGAAGGAAATGTTTACCCCAGCAGGGTACTTGGTTTAAATGAAGCATCATCTGAAGGATTATCAGACCATCAAAGAAGTTTGCATCCACTGAAGCTTCTCAATGGCAGAACCACGAGGAACTCTTAGTCTGGTTGACTGTATCTCCCAACAGCCAATCATCTTTCAGCTTTAATACCCACATTCCACCACCATTTCTGTCAAATCGCTCAGATCTTCATGCTTTCAGTTGGTTGGCACTCATTGCAATAGGAAACTCAACTAGGTATAGGCTTGAAGAAATGGAATGTACAGCAAGACTGTGTGACCCTTAAACAAGGGTTTACGACTGTGTTTTCCAAACATTTTTCACAGGTGGCTCTCTTGACCTACTGGGCCATTGGCCACGGCTCCCCATTAGGGCTATGATCCCATACATTGTATAGGGCGGTGAGTTTTCCATGAGAATTCCATGGCTCCCCTGGCTAGTTTCCGCAGCTCCCCAGGAAGTCATGGCTAAGTTTGGAAACCACTGGTTTATAGAGTCTATAAGAACAAATCTTGGAGGGCTGAACAGGAATCCATAAATAAGCATTGGCAAAGAGGCAAAGTGTCAGGGAGGTAAAATTGGGGCAGGATCCCAAACAATCATGATAGTATGGTAAGGTTTTTGGCAACCACTGTCTGCAAGCCCTGGCTGTCAATCATTGGACCAATGCCAGATTATGCCAATCTATTTACTCTCAAATACTCAACTTTACCTGTTTGAAAACTAAGATAGGTTTACATAGGTTATGCTCAATGCAGAAAGCATCACCCAATGTGGTGATGAAAGTAAAAGAAAAACAAACCCACAAAAGCAGGTTTGTTATGCAGGAGAGAGTGCCAAAAGAAAAGGCTTGTAATGGTAGCACTGGAAAACAAAGTCCATTTCCCCATTTCTTCCACTAAGTCCAGGTCCGCCTCTTCGTTCTCTATCACAAGCATCTCACTGTGATTACCCACAATGATTCCTGCAAGAAAGGCTGATTCATAGGCAGAACTTGAAGTGTATCAGTTGACAACTGTAGCTTCAAGTGGTGCTTTGCATGCACAAACGAAGTATTACCGAATAAACATCTTGAAAAGAACGCATGTGGTTTCCCTCAACGCAACACTTTTCAAGCAAGTTAGCTTAATGTTTAGCTGCAATCATCAGGTGGTAAAAAATAAGTCATGTATACACTCCAGTGACAGAAGCATTGCATCCTGGACAACGGTGCCCTGCTCAAATGGGTCTCAGTATTGGACATTTGCATCCTTTCTTTTTGTGTCCTGGACAGCTGTGTCCCAATACGTAGTTTGTTTCTTACCCAGTTGTTGCCATTGAACCAAAGTGCAGCCATCTTGAGTCTTTTGCTTAGTCACTTGTCTAAAGTTGCTGAAGAATGTAACTATTTCTCTCTTTGCTCTCATTGTTTTCACTCATTTGCCCCCACCTGTAACCTTCTCTATCCAGTGCTGCTAGCCCTCACAATAGGTAGAGAACTGGTTCAAGCCAGCAGAGCTTCCTCCCTTATCAAAATGGTCACAGCATATTCTCAATGCCCAATTAACACAGACTCGTTTGGCTGTTTGCCTTTTTAAATGCTTTCCCCATGATGAAAACCATTTTGAGCCGATTTTCGGCAACACAGTTATAGTGGGATGCCAATGAGCAGGACACACACACACACACACCCCAGACACAAATGTCCAGGGATGCCAATGGCAATCCTAAACCATCGCAGATCTCTTGCCCTGGACCAGTGCTGTCGCAAACGTGCCATAAGACATGCCTGCGCCGCTGAATTGGGCACTGGGCCAGTGCAGGCAGCAGTGCTAGCCAACGGATGCCGCACCACCCATCAGCTGTGCCGGCCAAGCACCAGCTTAGTTTTGCTGGCACAGGCCTGTGCAAGGGTGCGCTGGAGCTGGGCAGGAGGAGTAACAGGGCAAAGGGAGGGCAGATCCATGGGCAGAGAGGGGGGAGGAGTTGGGACATGGCCATTAGGCCGCATCCTTACCCCATCCCTGGGCTGGGTGGCCCTGATCCAGGCTGCTCCTGGCTGTGTGGACATGTGCAGATCTGAGCTGCCCCATAGGGCTGGCTGAGGCTTACCCCAAGGCAAGGAAAAAATATCCCCTTGCCCCGAGGTGAGCTGCAGCTGCCTCCAAGCCTATGTTAGGTTACTGCGCAGGCTTGCAGGCCTGCCTGCTCTAACCCAGGTTAAGATTGGGCTGCCTCACACATTTGACCAGGACACAATTGTCCAGGGCAGATTTTAACATATATATTTAACATTGGTGGAGAGCTGATAATGTCCTTATAATGTCCAGCTGTCCTGGACAATTGTGTCCTGATCAAATGTGTTGGGCACATTTGGTTGCGATAAGAATAGCTTCCCTTTTATGTGTCCATTAATGAACTGGGTACTCAAGTGTCAGGAGGTTCTGATCCTGCCACTCTTGTGCCAGAATAACCTAGAATCTACTCTTGGCAGTCGTCATTGTCCACCCTCCACCTAGTGCTGCCAGAAAACCAATAACAGAGCTTCCTTTGAAAAGCCGCAGTCCGTACCTTTCTTTCTGGCCAGGGAAATGATATCCGCGGCACTCTTACTCATGACTCTGGTGATATACACAGGGCAGTTGATCCGACTAGCTATGGTGATGGCCCGGAAAACAGCTTCTGCTTCAAGCTGAAATGAGAAAACCGACACTTCAGTAGAGGCAAGTTCATAATCATTATGGCAATGGCATTCCTATGGGGGGGGAGGGAAATGCTAGGTTTTGCAGGGGCCTGAGCTCCTGTGTAACACGGTCCCTCCCCACTGCCTTCAGAGTCATTGCCGCATCAGAGAGCAAAGCCTCTGAGCCAGCTCTTCAAACCGTGAATGGCTCTGGAGATGAGTTGTTGGGACTGCGTTACACAGGCACTCAGGCTCCTGCAACAACTAGCGTTTTGCCCACCTTGTAAGAACCCCACTGCATTACACAGCTTCTGCACAAAGGTACAATTTCCAGGTTTCAATAGTCTCCTTTTCCTTTAGTAATAAGCCCTTCTTGCCTCAGCCTTCCTAGTTCATGAACATGCAGCTCTCTTCTAAATTCATCTCTTTTCTTTTACTGACTCTCAGCCCTTTTTTTTTTTTTTTTTGCTCTAAACTGAATTAATGGAAAACTACAATCTTCAAGATACTGCCAATAAAATGGGCATTAATATTTTCCCAGCTCCAAAATTCTCAATATATCCAGGTGCTTTTACCTTCTTAATAATAATGTAACATAGAAGTTAAAATAACCTTGCCCTTAAAAATATCTCCCCTGTATTTGAAAATGCTTCCATGCTGCAATGAAAATATTTAGTTTATTATTAAGACATAGGTGTTAATAAGCAAAAGAAATTGAATGTAGGGCTGCAATCCTATATACACTTACTTGGAAGTAAGCTCCATGGAACAGAATAGGACTTACTTCTGAGTAAACATGCATTATGCCATATTATTATTATTATTATTATTATTATTATTATTATTATTATTATTATTATTATTATTCTCCTCTCCTCTCTAGAAGATCCAAAGAGGCTTATTTAATGAGAACCCTACATTGTCTGATGTCATTATCCATCAAATCCTGATTTGGAATAAAAACTTCCTACCAAATATTTCTATCAAAATTATCAATTGATTATATCCCAATAAGCTAAATGCCTTCAAATTCTGGGAAAAGGAATGCATATGGAAATCTAGCCAGGTAATTTGCAAAAGCAGGAAATATTAATCAAGCAAGATAAAGGGAGTCTTCTGGCTGCTGGTATCCCAAAGGCAGCCTCAGACAGCCTTACTCTGTTTTTCCCCATTGAAGGTGTTTGGGGGGCTTTCTCCGGGATGAAAGGCTTTGTGTTTTCCAAATGCAGCTTGCCCCTCCTTTGCTGCCTTTAAAAGCACTTCTGCATAAATATTCTCACAGAAATCAGTAGGACCACTTGCAGATCATCCATTTCAAGGCTGCAACTATTTTTTTTTCCCAGCAAGGGACTCTATATTTAGAGCACTTTCATCGCAGATCTGTAAAACTGTGAAGTGCTGGCTAAGTTCCAGCTGTATCACCCAGGCTTCGCCTTGCATTTCACGCCCTTGCAAAAAAAGAGTGATCGTTTAAACCCACAGTTACTGGAGTGCTTGAACTGAACACAGCCCTCTCACCTCCTCCGGTCTGCTTAAGGCATGTCCCTCGGGTCCAGTGATTCCCATCTCCAGAATACGTTTTTGTTCCTAGAAAGACAACAGATGCATGCCAAGCCTATAGGTTAAAGAGTTGCCAGTAGAGGGCGGGCGAAAATGGTGAGGACAAAATGAAAACACATTAATACCACTTTCTGCACTTCTTCATTTTTGTAAATGAAAATGAAAAAAACAACAACAAAACACAACAAAAAACCCTGGAATTTGCAAAAACAACTATTTTATTTGATTTTTTAATTTATTATTTAACGGGTGATGTGACTGTCATTGCATCTGCTGACACTATACCAACTATATCACCTACCTAGTACATTTTCAATGCAATGATAATTTGTAATTATAATGTAAATTTGGAATAAAAACACAGAACCCCGCTTTCTGCACTTCTATTCTACAAAATCTATGAAAAAATAAAACCATTTTCTCCCACCTCTAGTTACCAGGCGATATATCTAGAGTCATGCCCATAGACTGCGTTCAATCATGTCTACCAAACAGAAATGCAAAACAGAAAGCTTAGAGAGATGCATGCACACACACACACAAAAAAAAGAAAAACGCATGCATGATTCATGATCATTAGTCCAGCTGCTCTGCTGATGGCACAACAGAATTGACCTTTCCCAAAGACACAGCTGCTCCCACATTTCCCCTTCCAACTGCATCACCAGTACAAATGTCCTTGGTTTGCAAGGATCTGAGTCCAATGGTGCAGGATTCTGAAAAGCCAGGTGGCATTTGATTGATGCCAAACCCATTTGCTTGCCAGAGGCAATCATGTCTTGGTAATGAAAGAGAGCAACTCTAATGATAACCAGACTGACGCACCTCCCTTATGAGGAAAGGCTATAGCGTTTGGAGCTCTTCCACCTAGAAAAAGGTGCCTGAGGGTGGGGGACATGATTAAGATATAGAAAATTATGCAAGGGATGGATAGAGTGGATAGGGGGATGCATCTCTCTCTCTCTCTCTCTCTCTCTCTCTCTCTCTCTCTCTCTCTCTCAACATCAGAACCAGGGGGTATCCACTAAAATTGAGTATCAAGAAAGTAAGAACAAACAAAAGAAAATATTTCTTTACCCAGCATGTAATTAATCTGTGGAACTCCTTGCCACAGGATGTGATGGTGGCATCTGACCTAGATGACTTAAAAGGAGATTGGACAGATTGACGGAGAAAAAGTCTTTAGAAGTAAGCTACCTCAGAATGCCAGATGCAGGGCAGTGGCAACAAGATGCAGGTGGTGGGCCACTGTGAGATACAGGAAGCTGGACTGGATGGGCCTTTGGCCTGATCCAGTGCAGCTTTCCTAATGCTCCATCACAGTTTACAAGCCATGATCAGTAACCACAACCTCCTGGTTTTATGATTGGCTGTCTCTGAATGCAGACACAAGGGAGTGGCAAGAGGTTGCAGGTATCTTGTTGTGTGCCCTCAGAGGCACCTGGTGAGCCACTCTGAGATACAGGAAGCTGGATTAGAGGGCCTTTGGCCTGATCCAATGCGGCTCCTCTTATGTCCTTATGTAAGGAACAATGAAGAAACATGTTTTTCTACTTCTGCATCTCTGCAATATCCACAAAGTGCTAGCTGGCAGACAGGCCTTGGAAACCTGGCTTATCTGTTCCTGGGAATGAATCAACTCCAATCAGTCTAGTGAGCTTCTCACCTGTTGAAACAGACAAATGGGCCATAGCCAGCTGCAGAGCTCCCTAAATAGATTCCATTTTCCAATCCTTGCTATAAATAATTTGCCCTTTTGCATGAAACGGCTTCACTCAGCTTGTGAAGGACAGGAACTCCAGGTGTTCACTGCAGAATATTTATCTGCAGATGTATGAAGACACAGCACCAGCCTCAAAGGCCCCTTAGATTTAAGGATCGCATCCTCCCCTCTCTGTGTGTTGTAGCAATTTCATTTGCAACCGAAGCAACAGGTTGTCTGGTGTGCACCAAGCATGGACCATCACAGACCTCTACAGAGATCTCTGCTCTTGACTTTCCTCATCCTTCATCCTCTAATGAGCAGAATCTGGCAAATTTAACACTTTGAAATTGACAAATGCCCCACACAAGACGGTCAGGAAGTCTCTCATCCCATTTCATGCATAATTTCATATATGATACATTTGTTGATCCCTAGGCATAGGAGATGAAAGGCACACATGCTGCTGGTCTGTTCGGATAACTCATACACACTTTTCACCTTCACAGGAAGAGATAATCATATATTAATTCCTCTGCTGATTCATAGTTTTCTTATATTTATTGGAGACCACAACTGAGCTGGGTTCATTCCAGTGTTTTCTAGTGTGCGCCCAGTAGTGTCATTCAGTAATGAGGAAGTGGAACGCTAGGCGGGACTTACCCCTTGATTGACAGGGACCCCGCAACGCGTCGCCGCCTGCCATTCTGCCGCGGGGGCTTCTTCCGGGTGGCGCGCCCCTCCGCGGCTCTCCGCAGCACCCAGCGTGCCACCCAGGCAAGCGGGCACCCCCTCCGAAGCCAGGGGTGCCCGCACGGCGCTCGGAAAGGCAGCGCCGCATCAGCAACGGGCAGCCAACCAGGCGGTAAGTCCCGCCCAGCGTTCCGTTTCTTCATTACAGAATGACACTACTGTGTGCGCCCCTTTGGGACAGGGAGTTTTCTTTTCCTGTGTCCAAGAGAATCTAAATTCTTAAATTTATGTAAGCCAGCCCACCCGGATCTGTCTCCTGGGTAAATGGAGCTTACCATTCCACCAGGGAGCCTCCATTCCATGCCATTAATCTCCCCCAAACGGTTCTCTGGTCAACCCTTCCGGGTTCCATTGCCCTAACACACTTTCTGCTTGGATTTCTGGGCACATGCAGCTGGCCAGAGTGCAGTTTGGGAGAGATTGGGGGCACAGAATGGAGGCCCCCCAGTCAATCAAACAGTAAGCTCCATGCTGGGGAAGCCACTCCCGGTACACAGCACTCTCCAGTTTGGTAAGCTCCATTTACCTGGGAGACAAATCCAGATGGCCCTAGACAAATTTAAGAATTCAGATTCTCTTGGGTACAGGAAAAGAAGTGAAAAGATTTGGATGCCAGTTTGGAGCCTGCTGGTCCAGGGAAATGTAAGTACCTGTCCTTAAGCCCCATTTCTATAAGCCATCACACACAGAAGGAAAGCCTTCATATATTCTTTTAAGAGCATAACTGCCACTGCGAATGTGTTCCCCAGTAGCTGGTTCCCACATTGCAATAGTCCTGTACACCCTTTATATCATGCAGGCAGACCGGACCACCAGAGGCAGATCTACAGGGAGGGCAAAGCTCTAAGTGTTGCAAGAAGCCTTACCCTGTCATGTCAATCCCTCCTCTCCCTTGCTGCTGTAACCAGTAAGCAACGCCAAGATGTTGCTTTTCCCTGTGAGGATTGGCTAAAACGGTGCAGGAGAGGAGTGATTTCCACCGCAAGGTAAGGCTTCTTGCAAAACTTAGAGATTTGCCTTCCCTTAGATCTGCCTCTGCGGACCACACACATACTTCCCTTATGCCCATACTTGCCCATATCTTACCATAAGCACTCTCAGTGAATACACATGTACCCCTGTATACATAAAGGATCTGTTCCAGGGACCTTCGCAGAGACAGAGACAGCAGGTACGGGGGAAGCCCATATTAATGGTGGCCCCTGCACCCATTCGCATCATTAAAAAGTTTACAGGCAAAGCGTTTCTTGCTTTAACAGGTTCCTATAAGCATTCAAGCTTATAGCGCAACAAGAGCAGGCAGGAGGCAGCCTGAATGCCTGACGAAACTAGAACAAAGGTTAACAGGAAGGGGGCATGTCCCTCAGATCTGCCAATCAATGAATGTAGACCAATCCTAACAGAAATACAAATATTTCTCTCACCTGAGCTATCAAATCTCCATTTTCAGCGTGGACCATGATTACGGCTCCCAGACTTTTCAGAAAAGTAAAGGCTTCATAGAGCTATGCACAGTATAAGGAGAGAACAGTCAATAGTGTCCACGGTAACAGTCTACAATGGCAGCCTCTTGTCATTGTACTGGCTGTATGCCCAGTTTTAAAACCATGTCACTCTCTTAGTTCTGGATAGTGAAGGAGCCTGAGAAAGGCAAATGTTCACTTCGACTGTTTTACCTGACTCTACATGGAATTATTTTTAAATAGGTACAATAGTCAAAGTGAACATTTGCCTTTCTCAGGCTCCTTCACTTTCTCTTTAGAGGTGGTTTCGCTTAGAATCTTAAGAATTCCACATCTTAAAGTAATCCTTAAAATAATCCTTAAGCCTTAGGGAGTATGTAGGAACAAAACTGAGAGTGCAATCCTAACCCTGAGCTGAAATAGACAGGCTGACAGGCCTGCCCCATATCCAGCCCAGTGTTGGGGCTGGCTGAGGCACAACCTGGGCAAAGGGGAATCAATTCCCCTTCCCCTAGATAACACACAGTGGCCTAAATGGGGCTACTTGGAGCTGCACCAGCTAAATCGCTGGCATCACACCGAGCAGATTGGCAACTGTCTTCACCCCCTCTCCAGGCCAGTCCACCCAAGGGCCCACCAGTCCTCTGCCTTTCCCCGCCCGGTTCCCCCCGCCATCTCCCCACTGCCTTGTTCTGCCTTCCCCCCACCCACCCCAACTCCTAGCGCTGACTGAGCTCAGCCAGCCCTACCTGCATGTTCTGAGTCCACACAAGTGCTGGACCTTCTCCTCTAACATTGACACAAACGTGCTTTACAGTGCAATTGCGACAACACTGGCCTGGCACAAGGGACTCGTGCCGGCCCACTGAGAGCTTTGGATTGCACTCTGAATAAACTAAGATCCTCGTATTACTACAAAGCCAATGTGGTTATCCAAGAATAGCATTAAAGTGTTTACAAATGAACTCAGAGTATCACCACCAGGCTCCCATAAGTTTCTTGTAAAAGTTACCGAGTAAAACAAATACGTTATTGAAGTACCATTTTGAACGCTTTTCAAAATATTTTTTGAATATTCAAAAAATTATTAGTTTAGGTGATGTTTCAAAGCAAAATCTAGGGAAGCTCCAAGCATATGAAAAATCTCACTGAAATTGTGACATGAGATCTTCAAGCAGAAGCTCGACAGGCATCTGCTGGAGATGCTCTAGGGCAGTGGTCAGGGAACAGGGGTAAATTACCCCAAATGGGGTAAAAATGAAATTCCTGGGGGTAATGGACAGATAGGAGTATGCCCCGCCCCCTTTTCCCTCATCCTTCCTTCATGACTAACGTTCTCTCTTCTGACCAATGGGAAGTTCCTCTCACACTTGATGGATTTCCCTTGCTTCCAATAGGAGATTAGAAGCGGCAAGGTACTTGGCCCCCAATAGGCAGCGTTCCCCTCCCTTCTCAGGTGGCAAAGAAGGCCATGGTTATTGATCCCGCTGCTGGTAGAGGGAGAAGGAAGCAACAGCAGAGAAAATGGCAGCCGTGGCTGCAACTGTGGCGGTGATAGGGCCAAGCCTATTCTGGGCAGCAAGGCCCGCGCAGACCCACTCCCGGCTGGCAATCAGGCAGCCGTGGAGTCGGCAGTGCTCAATGCCAGAGAAGAGCCCGAACCAGCTCCAGGTGGGGAGGTCAAGGAGCTGCCGCCATCGCCGCCACCCAGGAGCCAGGCAGGGACGCGAGACGTGCAGGCATGGGGGAGGCTCTGGTGAGTGGCTGTGTGTGCATGTGCCCACAGTCGCACACGTGTGTGTGTGTGTGTGTGTGTGTGTGTGTGTTGAGAGGACTTCTGTGGACGTGCCTCTTTGCTTGTGAGCAGCTAGGGCTCTCCCTGGGTTTGCCTTGTCTTGCTGCCCCAAGGAGTGGGGCGGGTGGGCGAGCGAGCAGGGGGAGGGCTGGGGTGCCTGCGCAAGGAGTCAGGGACACAAAGAGAGGCGGGAGGCAACGAGGCAAGGCGAACAGCAGAAAATAAAAGCAAAATCAGAACTGCTGTTGCTGGCCTCTGCGTTTGCGTGTGCGAGTGAGTGAGTGAGTGAGTGAGTGAGTGAGAGAGAGAGAGAGAGCCAGCCAGCCAGCCAGCCAGCCAGCCCCAATCTGAATTCATTATAGAGAGAAATCTTAAGTCCAAGCACCTAAACCTGTTGTCAAAAAGGTAAGCTAGTTGTAAACCAGAAGGGTTGAATTCTATTATCTCAAGGTTTGCAGGTGTACCCAAACTCTTTACAACTTCATATTTACATAGCATTAATTAAGCTCATTAATTAATCAAATAAAAAGCAATGGGTTCCAATATGTAATTTTTTTTCTTTTGTTCTGGCGGGGGGGGGGGGTTAATGTCAAGGGGGTAACGTCGGTGTATCTAAATATATTTTGGGGTAAAAGGTAAAAAAGTTCCCTGACCCCTGCTCTAGGGGGATTTCCTGCTACAAGGCAGACACAACTACAGGGGTTGGACTCAATGACCTTGTAGGTTTCTTCCAATTATATGACTCTATGAATATAGTGGCAAAATGATGTTTCAGAACCCAAAATACTTCACTATTCATTCAAGTTTGCATTTTGAATAATGTCGGCCCTACATTCTGTGTTTAACGTCGCATGCACGACACGCGTTTACTTTCTCAAAATTCAAAATACAATCCTGACCCTCATGACCCAAATACACAAGAGAGACACAATGTGTGCAGCAGACTTACCTGGCTGTCGGTCATTTGGTAGAGATCTTTGTATGCCATGTAGACTTGGAACGAATTAACACCTGTTCACAAAAGAACAAAAAAGGAATTATCACAAAAAGGTGAGAAAGTAACGCAAAAAAGTATTCTGAAGCTGAAAGCAGAGATCTAGCACATATTCATATCAACCCAATATATGTTAATTAACAGTTTTTAATTACTAGTGCATACGCAGCTATTTCTGTTTTAGTCCTAATGGTTTAGCCCAATGTTTCTCAGGCTGTGAGTCAGGACTCACTAGATGGGTCACGAGCCAATTTCAAGTGGGTCACAAAGCACCTAGCGCAGCCATCATTGAAAATATGGGAAGATAGATGCACGAAATGGGGAGGGCTGTGTGCTTATCTTGCTTGAGTCAGGGTTGTAAAAAAGCTTAAACTGTTAATTCCAAAGTAGATACAGCCTACATCAATTCAGTTTCTGTTCTTCCTTTACTATTTTAGGTAGCAAAGAACAAAACCACAGTTCTTAAGTCAACGGGAATCTGTTCACTAAGGGCGCAATCCTAACCAACTTTCCAGCACTGACATAGTTGGGCCAATGGGGCATGTGCTGCATCCTGCAGTGGAGTAGCAGTCACAGAGGCCTCCTCAAACTAAGGGAATGTTTGTTCCTTCACTTCAGGTCTGCATTGCCTTTACCCTGCTGCTGAAAGTTGTTTAGGATTGCGCCCTAATCCATGATATACAGTAGATTCACTTGATTCTGATGGCTCTTATTCAGCTTCTTCAAATCTGAAAATTGACAGCCCTGGTAAAACCTGCTCCTGCACTAGAAACCACATCATTGTTTCAGATTCCTTCTCGAATTCATCCTTGGGCACTCAAACACAATTCTCTTTTTCCTCATCTGGTTCTTTTTGTCTGTACGAACATTTCCCATTTCCAGGAGTGAGGGGCAACTCTGAACCCAATTGCCCAAACTAGACTTTTTATTACCATGAGAGACAGGCAAAAGGGCCCAATCATATGAGAGTCACCACCACAAATTGGTTTATTAAAGACTATATTGTACATGCCATATTAGCAGCAGATGCACTTAAAATCCACATCACTATAGATCATGTTAAGGCATAAGGCCAACTTGGCTCAGCCTATAAACGTCATCAGCACGACAGCAACGTACTACACTTTGTCGTTTACTCCAGCAGAACGTAATCAATGTGAGAATATTTAATTATTTAAGAAATCTGCTTATACAGCAGATGCAAACAGAGAATGTGCTCGTAATAATGAGCATGAAGTACACACACATACAGATCCGGTGTGCGGGGCAGTGATGTCATGATGTCATGTGATGCTGTGACATCACTTCCAGGTTCTCCGCAGAGAAGGGGGTGCTCATTAGAATGGATTTGCATGCCCCTTATCCTGTGGAGGCAGGGAACCTCCACAGGAGAAGAAATAGGATGTACCAAGATGCCAGCGCCCCCTTCTCTGGGGAGAACCCAGAAGTGACTGTCTAGACCAACTTGCAGCACAAGGCAGTCACTTCTGGGTTCTCCCCAGAGGAGGGGGCGCTTGCTGTGGTGGTTTTGCATACCCCTTTCCTTCTCCTGTGGAAACTCCCAGCCTCCGCAGGAGAAAGAAAAGAGCACAAGAAGTCACCGGTGAATCCTCCATAACTAGGGCGGACACTGATGCAGTCGTGCGCCACAGCTTAGCATAGTGCCTGGAGCAGATGTCCCTCAGGTTCCACCCTAGTTATGCCTCTGCACACATGGGGATGCTTTGGGGAGCAATCTGCACACCGCCTGGCTCTTCTCAGGCAGCTGATCATTGAGAGGGAGGCTGAGCCCAACAGGTGCAAGGGCAGAACTTCTCAGGTGGAATTTTGCACATTATTAGTCCTACTATCTAATTCTTAGGAATCTCACAGGGTATCCAATATAACTCAACTGGAATTTAAAATGTTCAGAAAGCCTACTGACCTTTATCTTGTACCAATATATCCAGCTCTTCCCGGATTCCATCATACCAGTTGGTGATATCCACGTGGAGAGAGTAATCGCAGCAGGACTTGGTGTCTGCCGCTTCGTGCCACTTTTCAAACGACGTTAATAAACTGGAGCCCGGTTCAGGAAGAACGTGGTCAACTGGAAAGGAGAAAAAGCACCTATTACTCAGCCCTGCTTTCGGTTCACATTTTGTCTACCCTTGATCTATGGCACAGGTTTGGACGTGAAGGACCATTGAAACCTCATTTGGCATGGTGTTTTCAAAAGGACTACACACTTGTCATTTCTCCAAGCAAAGAACCACAACTATCTGCAATAAATTTATGGCCGAATGCGACATGCCCTTAATATAAGCACTTTATTAGATCTGCTTATGTTTAATGCCTTGAAACACAATCATTTAAACAGCTGACAAGGGCCAGCAATGTAGCTATAGGAGATGGTGCAGTAAGTACTACAGGCGCTGAAATGTAATGTATAAACAGCCCCTCCCCCATGCCATCAGAACCATTCAGGGTGACTGCCTGCGCATTGCTGTCACTGCCCAGAATTGCTCTGATGGCAATTGGGAGGGGCCACTCACATGGCACACTGTGGCACCTGAATTATGTACCGTGGCACCTGTTAACAAAAAGAGCTGAGTTTAGGGGAATTAATATATCTGACAGCTCAGTTGAAACATAGGATCACAGGCTGGATAACAAATCAGCGTAATGCAGAAATCCCTGTTTCCTTAAGAAGAGACTGAGAGAAATACTTCCAATAGAATGGTATCTTTATTAAGATAAAAATACAAAATAGCCACTTAAAAGCATTAATAAGCTAGTGTAATACCTTGATTAGAGTATACCTTTGTGGTGGGTGCAGTGTAAGGTGAGTGTATTTGGTGCATCTGATAGAGATGAGGGAAAAGGGTTGGTAGGGAAGGATCTGTAGGAGTCCCTGCTCTTTTACCCCAAGTGGCTAGCACTAAGGGCAAGGTAGGAAGGGCAAAAAGGGGGGGATAGAGAATCAAAGCACTGAGTTAGTTACCTATCCAGTTGCAATGTTCAGCAGGTCTGAGAGCAGCATGTAGACTCTTCAGGAGAGACTTTTGGGAGCAGCATGAGTACATTCCAAGGAGTGACTATTTGCTAGTCAAATTGCCTTAGTATTTAAGGGGTTTTTTTTGGAGTTGCTTAACTTCGTGTGTTTGGAGTTAATTTGGGAATGGATAACTTGGATGTGAATGAAGGGATTTTCTCCTAATCAAGCAGGATATGCACACAACTAGTGGTGTCAGTGAAAATACATTCAAGATGGCTAGCAACTTAAAATGAGGTTTGCATAAGTATGTAAAATGTAGGTTTCCAAAATACAAGATTTCTTGGAGTTGCATTTAGAGAGTAAATACATGCAAGATTATGGTATGCACAAAAATGGAAAAATGAGGAGATTCCAAATGCTGAACAATTAATAGAGAAAATGTATGAAATTGCAGAAATGGATGTTTTAACTGAAAGGATGAGAGTAATATAACAAAGATTCAAGAATCCTGGAGACTGTTTTATGACTGGATAGAAGAAATGAAATAAAGATTAGATGTTAAGGTACACGGTAAGGTAGATATTAAGGAAATAAAGATAAGATGTTAAGGATGTTTTAGGTTGTAGAGAAAAAAGATTTTGTAAATAAGAAAGAGGAATAAGAGTTATTAAGATTTGTATACATAATTTTTAAGATGATAAATGATGAATTAGATTGTATGCAAACAGTAATTAAGTGGAGATGATTAAGCTGTAATCAATGTGTACCTTTTGTGTTGACCATTGTATCCCTTTCCCATGTTTGCCCTATTACCTTACCCATATCTATATATAAAATAAAAAAATTTTTATAGAGAGTAAATACACAATATAAACAATGCAAAGACTCCTGACAGGATTACATTTATCTAGAGATAATGAGATTATCATTTTTCTTCCAGGATGTGTGATAATAGAAATAGATAGTCTTCAGGCTTGAACAAAGTCTTGCGACCTTTGTTTCTCACAATTCATCTTGCATCCTGGCAAGTGTGTTGCTTGATTTTTAGAGTCCATGATATTAATATAACCATGAAAAAAGTAAAATAAAGAAAGACAGAGCTTTACTGGTAACACACCCTTGTAGTACTTGAAGCACCACTGTCCCTGTAGCTACACCACTGCTCAGGGCCCAACCCAGGTAACCTGCCTTTCTCACACCATTTTTCCACCGAAGGTCCCCCTTCTCAGAGCTGCTACAAGCCCTCCAAGCTATTGGCCACAAGAGGAGTTTCCTTCCAGAGGAAATTGCAACTGTGGTGGCCAAATTTGGTGGCCAAATTTGGTGGCCAAAGTGAGGGCTACATCTGGGACTGAGGATTCATTCGGTGGATCGCAGAATACTATATATTTGTAAAAACCCAACTGAAAAATGGTTGTTTAGACTAGTTTGCCCATATAAGTCGCCTCGGGCATTTGCTTTGGCATGGGAAAGGCGGGGTATAAATTCTTCAAAACAAAACAAACAAAACAAATCCTGGGTCTACAGGAAGGGAAAGGGATTAAGCTCCTCTTCCAACCACAGTCATGTCCTCAACATCTTCCTCACCCCATGGCTATTGACTTTTTAAGAAATGACCATCCAAATGACATGTTTAACATGACATATGGTTAGGCTCTCAGTCTATTGCTCCTAGAGAAGCCACTGACTCTCTGCTCTAGCTTATTTGATGATAGTGTAGTAAGAAAAAATATGAAGTGCTTTTCCAAAATTATGTATAGTTATACAGATCATAAATGTACCTGTTACAATGGGCAAATATTCCTGCAATAATACCAGCCACTTTTTAGCGCAGAGGTCCCCAAAGTGTGAGGCATGTCTCCCAGGGAAGTTATGGGACATTATCGAGGGCAGTGATTGTCAAACTGTGGATTGGGACCCACTAGGTCAGTGATGGCGAACCTATGACACACGTGTCAACGCTGACACACTACAGTGTTTGGGATGACACACCAGCATTCACCAATGCCTGACAACAACTGAGTTTTACTCATTTTTCATTTTTGTAATTATTTGATGTTTCTTTATATTATTATTATTATTATTATTATTAATAATAATAATAATAATAATAATAATAATAATAAATAGGATTTATATCCCGCCTTTCTGCCCGAAGGCACCCAAAGCGGCATTACAACAAAAAAACACAATAAAATACAAAATTTAACATTAAAAAGCAGTTTAAAAACAATATTAAAACAATACAATTTAAAATTTTAAAAAAAAAAAAGCCCCGTGGATCATAAGATATAATCAAGATATAAAAGTGTAAAAAACCAACCAGCCAGCCTGTCAACAGTTAAAAGCTTTTTGAAATAAAAAGGTCTTCAGCCCCCGCCGAAACGTTAACAAAGAGGGAGCAGTTCTCAATTCTAAGGGGAGGGTATTCCAAAGTTGGGGGGCCACCACCGAGAAGGCCCTCTTCCTGGCCGCCACCCCTCTCATTTCTCCTGGTGGCGGCACAGTCAGAAGGGCCCCCCCCCCAGATGATCTAAGAGTATGGGTAGGATTATATGGAAGGAGGCGGTCCCTCAGATACCCTGGATCCGAGCCGTAAAGGGTCAAAACTAGTTTTAAAAGTCAAAACTAGCACCTTGAATTGGGCCAGGAACAGAACCGGCAGCCAGTGTAGTCGCCGAAGCAGCGGCTCGACAGAGTCAAACCGATGTGCCCCAGCAACCACCCGAGCCGCCGCGTTCTGTACTATGTAATACATAGCACCAGACATGATTAGACTGTATTTCTTGTTTAAATAAATGAATATAAATAATTGTTTGGGAGGGGGGTTGACACACCAGCAGTCTCAAGTTAAGCGTTTTCCGAAGTTTTGACACGCCAAGCCCAAAAGGTTCGCCATCACTGCACGAGGTGGACCACAAGCCAGGTGGATCTCCATTCATTACAATGTGTATATTATTTTTAATATATTAGACGATGCATCCATGGTATGTGACTGCATTTGGGGAAATGTTACAGATCTGTACTTTTAACAGGCTGCTTTGTCTATGCTTTTAACAATGATAGTCAATGGGGCTTACTCCCTGGTAATGTGGCTAGGACTGCAGCTTAGGGAATTTTTTTATACAGATCAGCAACTGTCTGGAAGGGTTAGGAGGGATCTTCTTTATTTTAAATAAATGCTTATACTTATTGTAAATTTTTAATGTATTTACTTGATTGGTTTGATTTGATTTTGACATATGAGGGTGTTTAAAAAATTTTCCTGCTTGATCGTGTCACTCCTGGCCATGACATTGTTTCCAGATTAATTACATTACTTCTTGTGGGTCCCAACAGACTGTCATTTTAAAAAGTGAGTCCCAGTGTTAACCCTGACCTAGGGAGCTCTTGGATGGCTGCCAGTGGGCGGCAAGGATGCAATGTGATGCTACAAAGGATGGAAGGACGCTTGGCAGGCTGAAGTCCTGGGTGTGGTTTTCATGCGCTTAGCAAAGCCCACCTGCCTCCCTGAACCTCTTACCATCCTTTGTAGCATCACATCTGGCCAGAAAACCTGGAAGTAACTGGTAATGTCACTTCCAGGAGTCATGTGTTGTGTTTGCAAAATGAAAGGGTGTCATGAGACGTCAAAGACTGGGATGCACTGGTTTAGAGCAGGCACTGCCAAACTCCTGCCAAAGGGTCAGATCCAGTGCCCGCCTGATCCTTCTCTGGTACGAACAGCACCTTCTATCCCACTGGGGATGCTGCAAAAGACCCTGGCTGCAGGCCTCAAGTCCTCGTAGCCAGCCACATCTGCATGGAATGCCGGCTGCAAGGTTTGCTGGGGCGGCAGACCCTGGATGTGGCTGGAAAAGACCCCTGGGAATAGGGGAACAATTTGCATGTACTCATAAGAGCTTTCTACTTTCTTTTCAGTGGGCTCTGGACTTGCTTGTCCAGTCTCACAAGATGTAGGGCAGCAAACTCTTCCTTTCACAGATACACTACAGGGTGAGCCCACACCTTTCCCCTTCCAAAAAGCTTTGTGTTTCCAGTACTTACTGATCATGGTTGTGCCTCCTGCTAGAGCTGCTTTTGTGCCTTGGTAGAAATCATCCACAGCAGCCATGCCCTGAAAGGGCTTCTGGAGGTAAGTATTGACATCGATGCCACCAGGAATAACCATCCGCCCATTCGCCTCGATGGTCTTCACTCCACCAGGAACAATCAAGTTCTCTCCTATTTGCCTAACAAGAAGAACAAAGTGCTATTCACTCCTTAGCCTAGAAACACTAATGGGAATCCTGCAATATCTCAAGTATATCATCAAATATTGTAGATTCTGTGTGCTAAGTGAAAGGCTATTTTGGAGGCAGGAAATATCAAACAGAACTAAAGAAAGGGAGGAGATGAATAAAGAAACAAGCAGCCTCAGGAATTAGAAGCTGAAAGTACCCAGGAGATAAGGATTCAATTGGCCTTAAAAAGAGCCCCAGCAAGACCTCTTTTCCACAGCATTCGAGAAGACAGCTACGCTAATTAAATGGGCTAGCATGGACTGAAAGCCATCACTTGAGTCACCCTTTGGCACTTCACCCAGCATCCAGTTCACGTGGCAACTGGAAAATCAAGATGAAGTGTGTACCTAAATACCTCACGAGGGGCAAGTACACTAGTCATTCCAAGTCCCTAATGAATCCAACTTTGAGAGTATCACATCTCTACATGCATTTTCCACCTCAGACTGGAGTCTCCCTTTGAAAACTTATTATTGAAATAAAGCCTGCCCCAATATCCGCTGGAGTTCTGTTCCAGATCTCTCCACGAATACCTGAAACCATGGGATACTGGGGACGCCGTTTTAAAAATAGGGGAACATCAATTATTTCGTTGCAGCAAGATAAAAAATAGCTTTGTTTAATGTTCTCCTATCTTTTTAACAGGTGTCCCAGTATCCATGGTATCGATGGTTAACTGAACCCGTGGATGCCTGTCCACTGATCCCATATCTGCGGTTTCATTTATCCACAGTTCACAAATTCCCCCACATCAAGCAAATACTTAGCAGTCTTTGATTGCAGCCCTCCTGTCACTCTCTTCTGTGTCTCACCATCTCTGTGCTGCTTCAAGCACTAACAGGAAGCAGATTTGTTCTGTTGTTTTCAGCCCTCTAACCCACTTCCTGTTAGCGTTTGCAGACAGTACAGAGCACACAGAGAGCAAGACACAGGAGATGGCTGCAATCGGAAACAGTCATTTGTGCAACCGGGGGGGGGGGGATTTGTGAACCACTTCTTGATGGAACCACTGCTATCCATGGTTTCCGGTATCCGCAATGGCAGCTGGAATCTATCCACCATGGGGACGGGGGGGGGAACCCTGTATGTCATCTTTTTAGTCTGTGTACTCACTTAAGCAGGCACTCTCCCCCAAATTGCATTGTTTTGTATAAAAGGAACAAAAAGCAAAGTTCCGCATTACATCACACCCTCCTTTAACTGGCAGTATCCATTTGCCTAGCTGTTTCTGGCAACACATCCCTACACTAAATACACAGCTTGTGGACTGCTCTTCTAGCAATCTACAACGAAGACTAAAAGCAGGGGTTATATCTTTTACTGGATATTATTATTATTAATTATTAATTATTATTATTATTAATTTAATTAATTTTTATCCCGCCTTTCTGCCCCATGGGCACTTAAGGCAGCTTACAACATTAAAATCATCACTTTAAAAACTATGTTGAAACAATGTTAAAAACAATATTAAACAGTTAAAATTTAAAACGAGCAAGCCCCATGGATCCTTTAAAATATAAGATAAAGAATGTAAAATGCCAGCCAGCCTGTCAACAATTGAAGGCTTGTTTAAATAAAAAAGACTTCATTTGAGACTTTCTTATACAATTGTGAAGATACCTACACATCTCAAACTGCCAGAATACCTAGTCTTGCAAGGTAACACACAGGCAAAGGAAGGTCAATGTTTCAAACTTACTTTATAAGCCCATCTTCCAGGTACACATCTGCATAGAAGGAGTGGTCATCATTGATAATACGGCCACCTTTAATAAGCAGGCGATCACTCTAAAGGAGGGGAAACAGTGAAAGTAAAATAAAGCTTTATATGATGAATCTTCATCAACAACAGCAGGTTTGTTTAATCACAAAATGTACTGTGAAGATACAAGTACTTTCAAACTAAGGTACAGTTCAATCTTATGCATGTCGACTCAGTAAACGCATGCAGAAACAGAGATAGCCAAAGTTCCAAAAGAAATAGTTTCTCAAGAAAACACATCACATCTTCTGACGTATCAGAGGCTCCAAGTACTTGTGGGACATTGACCCCTATAGCTGTTCGCTTTGTGTGCGCGCGAAGGGATGCTGTCCGCCATTAAGGAGGCATAGCTCAATAAGCCAGCATCCTTCCTTTTCAGTGGTCAGAGAGAAGGTGGGAGAAGACAGGAGGGACGTTGCACTAAAGGGGGCACATAGAGATTAGTTAAGAGGGTCTCAGCTGTCTGGACAGTACAGTGCCCTCCAGAGTCAAGCAGGTGGCACTGCACCCAAATTTCAACAAACTTTTAGCATAGATCAGGGCTGTGATCATGTATGCAGTGATCATCCATACTTTGTGGAACACTGCCCTGTAATATCCAAGGATGGAAACCTTTGGATTGTGGGCCTATAAGACAGCAGCAGTGGAGAATTTAATAACAGAACATCAGCTGTATGCCAGTATTCTACAACATTATTGAGAAACCCTGTTAAAGAAAAACTATTGGAGTACTAGCATATATCACAAGATAATGATCAGTAAGTGCCACAGAGGGCAGTGCTATCGTCAGAGGAACCCTCTATAATTAGGGGGAAACACTTGAGTCACTGTTTGATGACTACTGAAGAGTATTGATTTATCAAATATTTGCATAAAAATGTATAATATTCATTGCATAATGCTTCAATCCTTAGCACACCTACCTGGGAGTAAGCTCCACTGAGATCAATAACATGTCTGAATAGACAAGCATAGGCCCGTGCTGTTATTTCTTTAGTTGATGTAAAGTCATCATACTAATACTAGCATACTTTATTTGCATATTATAATTGTATGTTTATTTTTTGGATGGATTTTAAAAGTTAATTCTGCATGGGTCTCTTGTTTACATGTGCAATCGGGCATTAAATATTTTACATTGAATTTGTATGCTGTTGCAGTTTAAGATTAATTCTATACAATGACATGTAAATAGGTACAAACATCTCCCCGTATCTGGGGGAATAGGTTCCTGCCCCCGTGGATTCCAAAACTGTGGATAAAAGGGGATCCTATACTTACTGTGACACCAAACACTCATTTCTCTTCCTTTGAAGCCTATGAAAAGCTAGAATGCGTCTTGCATTCCTCATCCAATATAGTATATATTGCAGAGGAAACACCAGAGGAAACACCAGGAGTGCTTGGCACCACACTAAAAAAAAAAACCCAAAAAACAAGTAGTTGGTGAGCAGTGGCATATACCTAGGGGGGCAAAACACAAAGTTTTTCAGTCTCCTGAACACCTGTGTAATGCAGCCCCCACTTTGCCTTCAAAGCCAGTCACAGCTGTGACAGCAAAGTGGAGGAGATGCTTTGTTGTCACATATATGAATGGCTCTGAAGGCAAGGAGGAGGAGGGGAGCCTGAAAAACTTAGCATTTCCCCCGCACCAGGAATGCCATTAGGACACCGGGGGGGGGAGAGAGGAGGACCGGGGGGGGGGTAAGTTAATCGGTGGATATGAGATCCGCCAATACAGGAGGACGACTTATATGAAATCTGCTTCCTCTGCTTGAGAATTCTCATACAGTTTCATATTCATTTCATATAATTTTGCAATTAGTCATACAGTTTTCTTGAAAAGATTAGCATTTCCCCTGTGGTGAAAATCTCATTGGGAACTCAATGAATGTGTACTTTCAAAGATTCCTGCTGCTATTATCCGGCTTTGAAGGGTACAGAAAACCGGTCAGGGGACAAAAATGACACTCCTACTTCCCCTGTCTTACACTGTGGTAGTAGAACTTGGAACAGTGTGTCCAAGGCATAGAAGCCAACACTGAGTGGAGCAAGGGTTCTCCCAGCTTCTTCGGCGCCGGGCCTCCACAAGCCACAGAAGGCCTCCACAGGCCTCTGGAAGCAACCAGAAGTCACTTTCATGAACCTGGAAGTAAACTAGAAATGACTCTCTGGCTGCTTCTGGAGGCCTGGTGTGGTCTCCAATTACACACAAAGGAATCCAATTTGGAGCCAACTGGTTGCAAGAGCAGGTGATAAAGCCCCACCCAGGCCTCATCAGACATTGGGTCGTGACCTACCAAGTGGGCTGTGACCCACAGTCAGAGAAACCTCCTGGGCTGGAGGCCTTAGTAGCAGAAACCTGTGTGAACAGTTTCCCCCCCATTTGGGAAGGCCAACTGCTTGTGAAAGTTCTGACAGTGGGTGACTGCGGTCGGAAGAGAGCACTGAGTGGGAAGCCATTTGGAGGAACTGACTCCTGCTGCAGGCTGGGCCATTTCAAGCACACCAGGTTCTTTCTTTTGCCTTTCCCCCCATCTCCCAGCGCACTGCCTGTTGTACTTTCTTCCTCCAGCCTAGAGCTGGCTTTTCCCTGGAGCAGCTCCCATGCCTTTGATAGCCCTCCAACACCCTGAAAATTAACTTATCCTAACCACAAGACAAGGAGCAAGAAATGTTTCGCCTAGTAAAGCTGCAATCCTCTTCACACTTTCTTGGGAGTAAACCCCATTGACTATTATGGAACTTAATTCTGAGCAGACGTACATAGGACTGGGCTGTTGGGCGGCAATCTTATTCACATTTTTTCCTGGGAGTAAGGGCAGTGGGAATTACTTGTGAGTAGACATGCATAGGATTGTGCTCAAAAATGCTGCACATTGGGCTGTGATTCATATGCAACAATTGCTGCAGTAAAAAATTATGCCAATTCCACTCCACTTGCCCCTCTGACTCTCTGTCCCTATGACCTAAAATTCACATACTTCACAGAGGGGTCATCACTGGAGCACTCCACCTAAAGGTTTGCTGACATCTGTTCAGCACAGGTGAATAACAGGTAACTCACCTACAGCTCAATCCTAACTAACTTCCTCCCCCCAATGATGCAGACTTGTCAACAGAGCACACTGTATCCTGCTGGAAGGAACAATCCCCAGGGCCTACTTGATGTAAGGGAATTTTTGCCATTGTCAATGCTGCCCAGAATGGCTCTGACTGCGAGAGAGAGGCCACTTACACAGCACCTTACAGCACCCTTCCCTATAGCTATGCTACTTGATACAAATGGGGAAAAAGGAAGTGGGGGCTGAGGAACACAAGTAAATTCAGGTACCGATGCTTATCTAATGCTGTGTAACTTTTATCCTAGCCAGGGCCACTTCAGATGATACTTTCTGTTCAGTTCAAGCTCAGCCCCACACATGAAAAGACACATATTCACGTTACACGCATGTCCTGACCTCATCCCTCATTTCCCCAAAAATCTTCCAGATCAGACAGAGGGGAGGTCATCCAAACCATCACTCCTAAATGTGATTGACTTACCAGGAATGCAAAAGGCCAGGAAGTCTGTGCACACATGTGTTTCAGACCCAATCCTATCCAAAGCTGATGCAGCCATGCCAACAGGGCCTGTGCTGTATCCTGTGGGGGGCGGGGGAGGCATCATGGAAGCCCTCTCAAGGTCAAGGAACGCCTTGTTCCATGACCTCAAGGCTGCGTTGCTGCTGCATCAGCACTGAAAAGTTGGGTACAACTGGGCCCCTGATGTGTGAGGTCAAGCAAACAATAAAAGTATCATCCAATGCCCCAGGGCATACTGGCCACAGTAGCTGAGTTCTGGGATGGGAAGAGCCAAAGAGGCTCTGTTTATGAGGCTAATTTTTATGTGCTGCTCCACTTTTATTATCTAATTTTACACACTTCAATCTCAAGAGCAGCTAGGAAATCTGAAAGAATTACCTGATGGTGATAATTATCTGCCCATATGCGCCCATGTGCTGAGATTAAGGATTATTGTGAACTGTTGTGTGCATTAAGATCAGCTGAAGTGGTCCTTTATCCACATCCTATAAATCATCTGGCGAAGAAGGGGGAGAGCCTCTCTCAGGAATTATGCTCAAGCTCTGAAACTCCCTTCCCAGAGCTGCCCATTGTTCTCCCTCCCTGATCGTTCTCTGCAACTATGTCAAGGCATTTTTATTTAGGCAGGGCAGAATCAGCACCAGGTTGCTGGACACATTGAGGCACAGTTCAGAGGCTGAACTAGTCTCTTCATCTTAACGGCAAGCAACAAGAGCAGCAGTTCATCACCAGAGGAGAACTGAGGGAATCTTCTGCTGTAGCTCCTCCTTCCCTATGTGGTTAGGAAGAAAAAGGGCCTAGGTGTGGTCTGTCCTCATTCGCCCATAAGAATGGAAGACGGGAAGAAGAACCATCGTTAGTGAATTCCCTTCCACACTTCCCACTGGATTTTAGCTTTAGCCTCAAAAGCCATAGGACAGTGGGCTTTCTCCCCAAAACCCCACTGTCACCCTATGGCTTTGGGGCTAAAGCTCATCTGCTAGTAGGGAGGAATAGACCAGATTACGGGGAGAAGCAGCTGTGTTTTATTCTGAATAATGCCCTTATTTGTTTTGTGTATTTATTGTTCACTAGCTTTTTGTGACCCGGCGTTGCCCGGGGGCAGACAGTATCCCCAGGCTCTATTAGGAGGAGGAATGGGTTTGTTCTGCAGTGCACCCCCACCTCTGGGGGCATAAGGGGGGCCCTACCCCCACAGTATATCTGTCCAGATCATAAGGAAGGAGTGTACCACGTGCGGTGCACATCGTTCCAGGCGTGCCAGAGTAATGGTGGAACATACACACAAATCTGCAAACCTCCCTCAAAAGTATGACATAGTGAGATCCATAGATAGAGATATAGAACTCGTCCCTGAAATAACACAGTATTGCTTACGTGGAACCCGAAACGCACACTATCACTGTGAAATGCATGAGGAAACAGGGACACCCTAACCTAAGAGAGCAACATGAAGGTCCCACTTACTGTCTGCAGGTCCAGCCCTCACGTATGAGAAACAGGCAGAGGTGGCCTGTGAGCTCCCTGGACATAGGCCCCTCTCAGATCCAACTGGCTGCTGGAACTCTGTGGATCCTGCTCTTTCCTCCCTGGCCCACTCAGGCCACGCAGGCAAAGCACTTTATATTAGTTTCACTTTCTGTTCTGCTCAGTTCAGCTGAGCTGCTGCAGAATCGTCTGTGACCACAGGGTGGCAGCAGACCTGTAGCCCCATGCAATCCCCTTGGTTCCTGACGATCTGGGCCCCCTCCCTGGAAACCGGGGGGCTGTAGGGGGGTCTGACCCCCGCAGTGATTCCTTCCAGGCTGCAAGGAACGTGTGTGCCAAGTTTCGTGGCCGTGGGTCAAGGCATGGAGACGTGTATAAGGAACATACATACATACATACACACAAACGTCCATTTTTATATATATAGACTAGCTTTTTGTGACCCGGCGTTGCCCGGGGGCAGACATTATCCCCAGGCTCTATTAGGAGGAGGAATGAGTTTGTTCTGCAGTGCACCCCCACCTCTGGGGGCGTATGGGGGGCCCTACCCCCACAGTATATCTGTCCAGATCGTAAGGAAGGAGTGCACCACGTGTGGTGCACATCGTTCCAGGCGTTCCAGAGTAATGGTGGAACATACACACAAATATGCAAACCTCCCTCAAAAGCATGACATAGTGAGATCCATATGTAGACATATAGAACCCGTCCCTGAAATAAAACAGTATTGATGACCTGGAACCCACAATGCACACGATCACTGTGAAATGAATGAGGAAACAGGGACACCATCAACTAAGAGAGCAATCTGAAGGTCCCACTTACTGTGTGCAGGCCCTGTAGCAGGACAGCCTTGACGTATGAGAAACAGGCAGAGGTGGCCAGTGAGCTCCCTGGACATAGGCCCCTCTCAGATCCGACTGGGTGCTGGAACTCCCTGGATCCTGGTCTTTCCACCCTGGGCCAGTCAGGCAACACAGGCAAAACATTTAGTTTCGCTTTCTGTTCTCCCTCTGTCTGGTAGCTGAGCTGCTCAGCCCTCCCACAGAACCTGCAGAATCGTCTGTGACCACAGGGGGGCAGCAGACCTGTAGTCCCATGCAATCCCCTTGGTTCCTGACGATCCGGCCCCCTCCCTGAAAAACAGGGGGCCGTAGGGGGGTCTGACCCCCGCAGTGATTCCTTCCAGGCTGCAAGGAACGTGTGCGCCAAGTTTCGTGGCCGTGGGTCAAGGGACGGAGATTTGTATAAGGAACATACATACATACCCGCATACACACACACAAACGTCCATTTTTATATATATAGATTATGTATGTGTAGTATTGTATGTATGTAGCCGGTAGCCGTATCAAATTCCAGGTATGGTTTACATACTTGGCCAATAAAATTATCTAATCTAATCTAATCTAATCTATGTGAGTCTCCAGTAGACTCCCAAGGAAGCTGCTACTCCCACCCTTCCCACTAGCCAATGGGAACATCCTGTAGAGAAGCTGTTTTCAACCAGTGTGCCTGGCACATTGATATGCCGCAAATGATCTGCAGGTGTGCCACGGGAGTTGGGGGGGGTCATTTGCTAGTAAGGCCATTGGGGTGTGAGCCCCCCACCAGCAGAATGGTGTGCCTTGTCCAAAGGCAGATGGTGTACCTTGATGATTTCAGCACCTTGTCAGTGTGCCATGAGATTGGAAATCACTGTGGAAAGATGGAAAATCACTGCTCTAGAGGCCTGCTGGATTGGATTGAACCAGCATCCTATTTCTAACCATGGTAAACCAGTTGGAAAGCTTACAGGAAGGGCATGATGTGCCAGACTTGCCCTGTCGCTGGCTTCCAGGATCCATTAATCAGAAATACACAGACTCCAAGAAGGGAGGCCATGGTTGAACAGATGCAAGTCAACAAACACAATCCAAATCCAGACAAGACGGAAGTACCATTAGCGGAGAATCCCAATGCACAGGAGGAGCTGCCTGTTAGATTGATGGGTGACAACTGCCTTGTCAGACCTGGTGTGCAGTCTAGGGGTGTTCTGTAGCTGACTGCTTGGGGAAGGAGGACCTTCCCACTGTACACTGATCTGCTGGAGATGATCTGGAGATGAGGCATCTCATCGCAATCTGCCATACTTTTGTAAATTCAGGACAATATGAACATTGAAATGGGAGGGGGTCTCCAAGACCCACACACATGCGCTTGACCAAGCCACCCTCTCCAGCTTGCCATCTGAACAGAGTCCAGGTTGCCTCAGCATCAGGACTGCTGAGATTTCCAACGGGAAAATCTAGGGCAGCCAGGGCTTCTCCTCCCATCTCGCCTCGCCTCCCTCCTCATGTGATGCTGCAGCTGCACAGCCCTGAGCTTCCATTTGTCCGTAAAAATACACATCACGCTCCACCTCCAACCCTAAGGAGGAAGCAGTTGTGTTTAAAAATCCAAATCTGCAAGTACTGCAATTTCATGTGTGTGCAGTGTACATGTGTGTACATGAGTGTACAGTTCCTTGGCAATGGGCCCCATTGACCTCAATGGGGTTCACCTCTGAGTAAACATGTCAGACGGGGATGCCCAGGAAAGCGCATTAAGCAGCCCCGAGCGCATCGTTCTGCCTTTCCTTTTATCATTCATGGCTCCAGCAGAGGCGAAGGGTGCACGTTGGAAGGGTCTGGTTTAAATAGATCTGGTTTAAATAGGGGTGTGTGTGCGGGCCATGGAAAACGAGATCCCCAGTCTTCCACGGGCTTGTCTGTTCGCTTCAGAAAATCCACCCAGCCGGCCACCAGCATTACAATTGAGGCTGTCCTCAATGGCGAGACGGGGGTGGGGCGCGCTGGTTTTTCTCGTCTGCCGTTCTGTGCCTGCCCATCTGCCTTTCAAAATCCCGCTCCGAGATCAAACCTCACTGCAAATCTCGTTACTCCTCCCCGGCTGAGCAGCGGCTCATTCCCGCCGGCAGCAGCACGAGCAGGTGCTCGGGCTTCGGGCAGAGGCGGCTTCCCCCATCCCTCTCAGGCGAGACCCGGCCCCCGGTGGGCCCCCTCCCTCTTTTGTTCTGCTTCGCATCCTCGCGGGCTGCCTCGCCCCAGGCTTGGGCGCGCTGCCGCCCGCGGGTCCCAAGAGGTCACGATGCCCCCCCCTCTCCCTCGGCCACCGATTCCAAGGAAGGCATCGCTCCGAGCCCGCCCGGAGGAAGCCGCCTCGGGTCTCCCGGGACGAGCCGCTCCGTCCACGCCCAGCCCCCTCTCGCCTGATCGGCAGCGAAGGAGGCCTCGGCGCCACCGTTCCGCGCCCCAGCGCCGCGGGCTCTCTCTACACGAGGCGCCTCGCCAACATCCGCCCGGCACCGCCCCGCCTCCGCCGCCCCTGGGGCCGCCGGGCCAGCAGGGTCACCGGCCGGTCGGGCTCGCCTCCCGCCCTCGCCTGCGAGGTTCTCGCCTCCTGCGCCCGCCCCTCGGCGCGGCCCGGGCTCCAGCCGCGCCTCGGCACCGCTCACCGTGATGCGCGGGATGCTCTTCTTGCCCTGGTAGCCCGACATGCCGGCTGCGGAGAGGGGCGCGCCCGGCGGCGGCGGCTGCTCCGGCGGCAACAAAGCGGAGGAGTCTACTTCGGGAGGGGTGGAGGGAGAGCTGCGGCTGCCGGAGGATGGCTGACCCTCGGAACGGGCGGCGGCGGCGGCGGCTCACCCCGCGGGCCTGGGCGAGAGGGGCGAGCTCCGTCTAGAGGCGGCGGCCGCGCTGAGGACCCCGATTCGCTCTGTGCCGCGCAACCCAGGAAGCGCTTCCCTGCCCCCCCTCCCCGAGCCAGGCCTCCAAGACTGGCGGGGCCGGAAAGCGCCGCTCCCCCTCTGTGCTGCGGTCCCCACCCTGGCGAAGAGGGCGCCTGCCTTAGCAGGGCTGGCGTGGCCGCGCCGCCTTCTGGCTAGCGTTCACACGTGCGCGCAGCCATGATGCGCGTCGGAGAAGGGCGCAGGCGTGGAAGGGTCCCTGTCTGCCCCTTCTCGTTCGTAACAACCGCGGCAGCATGAGACCAGTACGGGCAGGTGCATGCACCGGTGAGAAGGACATCTGCCGACATGCCCTCTTCTGCTCAGCTGCGGCTGGAAGGCTTGTCTCATGGTCCTCTCTAAGTGTTGGCATGTTTACAAATCCTATGAATCCCTGAACAGTGGAAGGATCCCCTTACCCACCCACCCCCAAAAAAGAGAGATTAGGATGTACACCTCAGACAACTGTGCCCCTTGCACCGGATCTTTAAGCTGTCTTAAAAACAATCCACTGAAGCTACAAAGGAGATCTTTTGCAGCTGGTCACTACCAACTAAAACTGGCTGCCACCCACTGGGTCCTTCCATCCTCTCCCTGCAGAAGCCTTGGTCCTAGAGCTGCTCTTTTACAATGCACAGAGCAATCCCATTCCAGGCAGCAGCTTTCCTTGCCTAAAAGCCACACAACCTTGGTATCCCATTTAAATCCAAAGCGCTCCAGAACAGAGAGTCTTCTGTTTTAGCCACAGCCTGGACTGGAATTTTTGCCTACCACCATGAAACAAAAAGTACTCCGTAAGGTAACAAAAAGAATTATGGTCTTAAGGACATGACCCAATTAAATTGGGCCGGCACAGTTGTAAGTCAGGGCATAAGTTCACTTCCGTATGCCATGGGGCATCATCTCTCATGGGCAACAGTGAGGATCTTTTGATGCAGGAGCAATCAGGAACAGCGGAAGTGCAAAATAATAAAGTGGCAGAAGGTATAAAGAATAGCTTTAGTAGAAGCAGGATAACTTTTAGGAACATGCATTCTATAGAATCCTCAAATGGGGCAAAAGCAGAGGCGGAGGAAGGGGTGGCGCAAGCCTTGGGCGCCAGGCAGCGGCGGGGCGCCATTGCATGGATTCCGCAGATGAACCAGCGTGCTGTTTGGCCCTCCCACCCTCTCTCGTCTCCATTTCGCTCCAAAATGGAGCTATTCCGGGCGCAGGGAGGCGTGGCTGGATGACGCACGGGGGCGCGGTTTCGTCGCCCTGCCACGGGGGCGCTCAGGGCTCCGTTCGTCCCTGGGCAAAAGCAAGTCTGTAATCACCAATGATGTAGGAGGTGCATCTCCAGCCTGTAGAGGTCTCTACAGTATGAGGACTCAAGTTTTCAGTATGAGGGCCACATAGTATATTTTACACATTTCTGTGGGCCCAAAAAAGAATCAGTTTTATACATGAATGAATAAAAATTTAGATGAATTAAGACGTTTTACTTGGATCTCTTTTTAATCAGCATGATACGATTCAGAACAGGAGAAATATGACAATTGCAAAGAAACCATGCCGTGCTTAAACTGAGAAATCTATATATATAAAGAAGAGCGTGGGTGTGTTTGTGGGTGTGTGTGTGTGTGTATGTTTCGCATAGGCTCCTCAACGCCCGGAGCGATCGGCATGAAATTCGGCACGCATACACCTTGCGGCCTGGCGACAAACACTGCGGGGGTCGGGGCCCCCTAGCGCCCCCGAGGGTGGGGGTACGCGGGGGTCCCTGTGTGAAAACGGTCAAAAACAGCCGAAATCGGCGTCAAATCCACAGTTTCCGGGGTCGCCAAGATGAGCGGTGATGCTCCCGACGCCGTTGGACTCCGGGTTCAGCCCCCCTCGACGTGGGGGGGGCAAGAAGGGGTGCGAAACAAAACATCCACCATGCCCTGCTGGAACGCCTGGACCGATTGGCGCCAAACTCGGCATGCGGAAGCCTAGCGGCCTGGCAACAAACACTGTGGAAGTCGGGGGCCCCTAGCGCCCCCAGGGGTGGGGGTACGCAGGGGGCCCCCGTGTGAAAATGGCCAAAATCGGCGTCAAATCTGTAGTTTCCGGGGTCGCCGGGACAAGTGGTGATGGTCCCAACGCCATTGGAGTCCAGGTTCGCCCCCCTTTGGCATGGGGGGCAAGAAGGGGTGTGAGACAAAACGTCCGCCATGCCCTGCTGGAACGCCTGGACCGACTGGCGCCAAACCTGGCATGCAGAAGCCTTGCGGCCTGGCCACAAACATTGCGGGGGTCGGGCCCCACTAGCGCCCCCGGGGATGAGGGTACACGGGGCCCCCGTATGAAAATGGTCAAAAATGGCCGAATTCAGTGTCGAGTCCGTAGTTTCCGGGTTGCCGAGACGAGCGGCGACACTCCCGACGCCGCTGGAGTCCGGGTTTGGGCCCCCCTCAGCGTGGGGGACCAGAAGGGGTGTGAAACAAAACATCCGCCATGCCCTGCTGGAACGCCTGGAGCGACGCGCACCAAACCCGGCATGCACGTGCCTTGCGGCTTGGCAACAAACACTGCGGGGGTCAGGCCACCCCAGCACCTCTGGGGTGGGGGTGCGCAGGGCGCCCCACGTGAAAACAGTTGAAAACAGCCAAAATTGGCGTCGAATCTGTAGTTTCCAGAGTCGCCGAGGCGAGCTGTAACATTCTCGACACGCTTGGAGTCCAGGTTCGGGGCCCCCTCGGCGTGGGGGGCGAGAAGGGGTGTGAACCAAAATGTTCGCTATACCCTGCTGGAACGCCTGGACCGATGACCACTAAACTTGGCATGCGCACGCCTTGCGGCCTGGCCACAAACACAGCGGGGGTCAGGGGCCCCTAGCGCCCTTGGGGTGGGGGTGCACAGGGGGTCCCTGCATGAAAATGGTCGAAAACGGCCAAAATCGGCATCAAGCCCGTAGTTTCCGGGGTCGCCGAGGCAAGCGGCCACGCTCCCGACGCCGTTGGAGTCCGGGTTGCCCCCCCCAACGTGGGGGGTGAGAAGAGGCGCAAAACAAAATGTCTGCCATGCCCTGCTGGAACGCCTGGAGCGATTGACACCAAACCCGGCACGTGTACGCTTTACGGCCTGGCCACAACACTAGGGGGATCTGACCCCCCCCCAGCATCCTCGGGGGTGGGGGTGCAAAGGGGGCACCATGTAAAAACAACCGAAAACAGCCGATATCGATGTCGAGCCCGTAGTTTCTGGGGTCGCCAAGACGAGCGGCGACGCTCCTGAAGCTGTTGGAGTTTGGGTTCGGCCCTGTCGGCATGGGGGGTGTCACCCCCGTGGCCGCCCCGCTGCCTCGCACCAGGGACGGGGGGCTTACTTGGCCACAGGGGGCCACGGGTAGGTGGTTAAGAAGCCTGGTGTTGAGCCCCAGAGGAGTCAAAGGCAGCACACCTGGCACGAGGAAGCCTTGCCGAGCTCAGGGAACCTGCAAGCAGCCTGAGGTGAGTCTCTGAGTAGAGGCGAGATCCTGCAAAGGACCAGCCCAGTCTCACGAGAACTGGGCCTGGCAATGAGACAGGAAGGGGAGGAGCTCAGGGAGGCTGGTCTGGAGCTCAGAAGGATCTCAGACAGCAGAGGGAGAGGTCACACCTCCAAGGGCTGGAGAAAGGAGGTAGAGGGGAAGACCATCTCTGAGTGGGAGGTTGCCCCAGTCTGGTCCCCTTATCCCAGCCTTGATGGGGCAGCTCAAGCCCTGCTCCTTGGGGGGTTCTCTGGCCCTGGAGGTCCTGGAGTTCCAGGCAGGCAGCCGGCCTTGCCTCAGTGAATCTAGCATCCCCCGAGAGGCAGCTTGAGGTTCTTGGGCCTGGCCATGGAGAACGCCAACCCTCTTACCCTGCGGGGAGCTAGGCCAGCCCCACTCCAGCCCCCCGAGGGACTCACAACCAACTGGAACCCCACAAGCCAGGGACTCCGACCCAGCTCAACCCGCCGCCATCACCACTGATCCTGCTGAGAAGGGGCCTTTTGGAAGAAAAGCACCCCTTGGACTGAACCCTGCGCCCCGGCGGGTGCCACCATTTGTATGGACTATCGGGGGTCCCCGTGAAGTCACGGCCCCCCCTGAATGTCAAATCGTTGACCCAAATCAACCGGTCATGTCAAACCTCTACCCGCCTCGCAGGTAATTCTCGCCATGCCCCAGGTTCTCGGTGCCCCCTGCACCCCTGGACCCGTCATGGAGATGATAGGGGTGAGAAGGGGTGAAAAATAAAATGCCCCAAATGACCGACATTAGTATGTGTGTATGTATGTTCCAGCATAACTCTGGAAAGCCTGGAGCAATTTACACCAAGCTTGGTACACATATGCCTTGCAGCCTGGCGACAAACGCTGCAGGGGTATGGCCCCTCTAGCGCTCCCAGGGGTGGGGATACACAGGGGACACCTCATAAAAATGATCAAAAACGGCCGATATTGGCGTTGGATGCGTAGTTTTTGCAGTCACCGAGATGAGCGGTGACACTCCCGACGCCGTTGGATTCCGGGTTCAGTCCCCGTTAGCGTGGGGTGCGAGATGAAATGCCCACAATGACCTGTTGGGAAAATGTGTTACCCGGGCAACACCGGGTAACAAAAAGCTAGTCATATATAATGAGTAAAATTGTCAAACATTAGCAAATGCTCTGTCCAAAAGAACCTAAGTTGTTGCAGGCTAGATTTGGTCCCCAGGCCGTAGTCTGGAGACCCCTGCACTAGACTTTTTCTGTGGCCACAAAAACCAGTTAAGAACAGCTGCTGTTGTAGCCCAATTATTCGCAGAGATGTCAGATTTGTGCCCGCCCATGGTGTGAGTAAAGAATTTTCTCCCATGCTAATCCAATCTTAAAACCAATTTCTGTGTTGTTTCCAAATGCCTCATTCGAAGAGAAGAGTTGTGGCTACCAGCAGTAAAGGCACATTTGTGAATGAGGAAATGACAACACAGTATAGAGTTGGTTCAACCCTCTCTCTCTCTCTCTCTCTCTCTCTCTCTCTCTCTCTCTCTCTCTCTCTCTCTCTCTGTGTGTGTGTGTGTGTGTGTGTGTGTGTGTGTGTGTGTGAGAGAGAGAGAGAGGGGGGGGAGGGGGGAGATTGTTCTCTCACCAGAATTTTCACCAGAATAATGGCTGGCAATGACATGGATACAAACCATGCCATGAGCTGATCCTCATGGTGCATTGGCATGGTCCATTGGGTATGCACAACACAATAACCTTGCTACATGACATGGAGGTAATTTCAAACAGCCTCCCGATGGCATTATGTGAAATGGCCTTTGCTGTTCCAGTCAAATATCGCTGATTGCTTTGCTTGCTTTGTTTTTTTCAAGTATGCTTTATATAACATTGGAAAGACAAGTTTCTGTTTGACAACCGCATATCGATGACGAACATGGAGGGCAGGTGCAGGTCTGAACACCGCCATCGCTGCTGTTAGACAAATACTTGCCACCTCTTTTCAAATATACTTCTCAATCACTTTTTCAGTTGTCATGGTGGCCCCACAGAGATACTCAGGCTACGATCTTTTCCACGCTTACCTGGGAGTAAGCCTCATTGAATACATTGTATCTTACTCCTGAGTAGACACGTATAGGATTGTGCTGCTAATCAGCAAACAAGAGCCTGTCCTCCTTGCAGTGTGTGAATTAGCTTCATTCACAAAGCTAATCTTGTCATAAGAAACTGTAGTGAATATTAAACCATCACATCATCTTATAATACTCCATCAAATATTCTTTATAGTATCTTCCCCAATTAGACAGAAAGATCATAGCCTATATGGGCTGTTCTGAAACTCTGTCTAGGCAAAGACATCAACTACATCAACTCCACCCATTGACCAGACTCTCAACTATAGAGATATGAAGTCAAACGATCTATGACAAGATCTCCAAATGTACTTGCACTTTTTTTTGAAAAGCAGCTGATAGGCCTTCAATTTGGACCAGAACCATCTCATGAGAGTGCAGTTTAACCCTTTCTTCTGCACCAGTTCTTCAATGAAATCCTCCATCCCCTGGAGCTATTAGTAGAAGTGTGATTTTTCAGCGATAACAATATAAAAACACCGCTTTTATGCACTTCTCATTTTTGAAAAACATATGCCCAAAATCTGAAAAAAACATCAACACCAATGCCATTTTCCAACACCCAATTAGCTATATAATGGCTGTGGCTGCATCTGCTGACACTATACCACCTATGTCACCTACCTAGTACAACTTTAAAGCTATTATAATTTATAAAAATTCACCCTTGGAATAAAAACGTGTAATAAAAATGTTTCTTATTTAAAAGAAACAAAAAAATTAAAGATGTTTAAGAACATCTCTAGTTATTGCTGCTTAGAGGAAAATTTATAGATACTCGATGTTCCTGCCACCCCCGCCCTCCCATCACCACCACGCACACAAAGAGAGAGAGAGAAGAAGCAATTTTGCATGGGAAAAAGATTAAGGGAGCAATCCTATCAGCCAGTAAGGCCGGCACATATCACTTAAGCCAGCCTAGGTATATAGCAAATGTGCTATAAGGCATGTCTGTGCCACTCCAGAGCAGGATAGGCCAGCACATGCCAGGAACCAGCAGTAAGTAATGCTGGCTGAGTTTGGCTAGGGCAGGAGGTAAGAGATCATGGGGAGTGCTGGAGGCATTTCAGAGCATGGGGAGAAAGGGTGGGCACAGGGGCGGGCCAGCCCAGGGAGGGGGTGGAGACAGGATATGGCATTTAGGCTGGATTCTAACCCCCATCCTTGGTCCGGTTGGCCTTGCTTGGCTGCTCAGATTTGTGCCAGCAATTTTGCTGGTGCACATACAAAAAGACCCATAGGGATGGCTGGGGCTTACCCTGGGGTAAGAGGAAAATATCCCCTTAGCGGCCTCCAGCTGCCTTCTATACTGTGCTGGATTCAGTGCAGGCGTGCAGGCTGGCCTGTCCCAATATAGCACTGGGTTGTAAATCAACCATTACAGGTTTTGTAATTTACAGGTTTCTCATGAATGTCTAGCCTGGCCCTACAAACTACTGTTTTGACAGGTCATCACAGCTGCTCCGTATTGAAAGAGTTGACCATGGTGTGTGACAAAGACTGGGGTAGACCAACAGTCTGTTTGTTGAGCAGATCCTGGAATGCTGGCTTCCATCTTTCCTCCATTACCCGCTTCGCTAACTGGGGCAAGACTGGGTTCCAACCCAGGTGGCAACAGTTGCATAGTTTCTCCCTGAATTCCAAGTCTCATATCTAGTGATAGGCACAGAGCTGGAAAACAGCTAAACAAATCTTATTTCCACATGCCAAAAACAAGTTTTGGCCTTGGAAAGTCGTTGATTTTCTGAGTATAGGAAGATACTTCAGCAGTGAGCGCTGGTCCACAGGGTACATTTGCCATCCATCAACCATTGTGATGTATAACTGGCCCCTCACCAATGTGGACTGCCCAGTAGGCAGCAATCACTGGGAAGCTTTCTTGCACTGCCCTTCATTCCAGGGGTTCATCCAGGAATGTTTCCCAGGAGATCTTCTGCTTCCCTTTGTGGGCAGGTCTCTGGAGAAACTGAGTTGGGGGTCTTTGCCCTGCGGATTATGAAGCATCCTTCAAGAAAAAATACAGTTCTTATTCCTCTTAATGCTGTTTGTGCTTGAACCTATTATTCTCTTTTTTTGAGAGAAAATAATCAACATATAGAAACTCTCTCTCTCTCTCTCTCTCTCTCTCTCTCTCTCACACACACACACACACACACACACACACACACACACACACACAGAGTGGTGTCGCTGGAGAGCTGGCTCCTGGGGCAAATACAGGCATGCCCCAGTGTCCACTGGGGTTCCATTCTGGACCTTTCCCCCCACCCCCGCATGGATACCTGAAACTGCTGATACTGGGGATACTTTTTTAAAGATACAGGAACATCAGTGGTTTTGCTGCAACAAGATTTTTAAAAAAAGATATTTGTTTAATGTTCCTCTATCTTTTTAATAGGGATGTGGTGGTGCAAGTCTCATATCTAGTGATAGGCACAGAGCTGGAAAACAGTATGAGGGCCACATACTGTGCAGCAGATTAAACTGCTGTGGTGCAGGAGATTAAACTGCTGAGTTGCGAGCTTGCTGACCAGAAGGTTGGCAGTTCAAGACCGCATGATGGAGTGAGCTCCCATCGCTTGTCCCAGCTCCTGCCAACCTAGCAGTTCGAAAGCATGTAAAAATGCGAGTAGATAAATAGGTACCACTTCGATGGGAAGGTAACAGCATTCCATGCGCCTTGGCATATAGTCATGCTGGCTACATGACCACAGAAGCTTGTCCTCAGACAAACACTGGCTCTTCAACTTAGAAACGGAGATGAGCACCATCCCCTACAGTCGGTCACGACTAGACCATTCGGTCATGGGGAAACCTTTACCTTTTTAATAGGCGTCCCAGTATCCATGGTATCCGTGGATAACTGAAACCAAGGATATGGAATCAGTGGATACCGGGGCATGCCTGTACATTTTTTACAATCCCATGCCCCCTATACCAGAGGTGTAGGAAAGGCGCTGCGGGGGGAGGTGGGTGCTAGCTGCAGCAGGGCACAACAGCAGAGAAAAACCCACACACCTTTTGCCCCAACCCTCCCTTGTGTTCAGATCGGGTACCAGGGAGGTGTGGCTGGGCAACAGGATGGGATGGGAGAGTGGGGGCACGATGACATCACCTGGCCCCTGGGCCAAGTACAATTCTGTTTTATACACCCTCCAGTCCTCACAAGGGAGAAGTGCTGGAAGTGCCTTTTGGAGGCTTCTCCAGGAGGCCTTTGGACACCCTCCTCAAGGTGCGGTACCTGGGGCAATGTACTCACTGGCCCCACCTTAGCTACACCAATGACTATACACACACATGCACAGATAGACAGACACAGATGAAGGGGGAAAGGTGAGAGGCTGAAGAAAACTGGCATATGAGCCTATGCATGTCTACTCAGAAGTACGAGAAGGGAACCATGTATAAGACTGTAGCCTGAAACAGGTTCTTCAGTTCAGAGCAAATACTTTAAAAGATTTGCTACTAAATAAAACTTTAGTAGGTTTTAAAGTACTTGGAAGAGAAATAATGTTTAGCATAAATGCAAATCAAAGCAGGTCTCAGGCTCCATTGCACTCTCTCTCTCTCTCTCTCTCTCTCTCTCTCTCTCTCTCTCTCTC
>JAJKFI010000188.1:205942-256664 GCA_029204185.1 Lerista edwardsae | reverse complement strand
GGGGGGGGGGAGGTGGCCTGGCAGCCTTGCATGCCACAGCAGCTACGAGATGGATGGCCCACTGCGAAAGAGGTCCCTAACTCAGCAGCCCAGCTGGGTTTCTGGTTCAACTCATTACATACCCCCACTTCTCTGAAACCTAACTTGACTGGATCTTTGTGCTGCTCCAGTGACTCCAAATAGAAATTCGCAAACTGTGCAGCCTTTCCGGAAGAAAGGTCAAGCCACTGCCCATTGATGAGCTCAGCAAAGCTGAAACAGCACAGCTCGGATTCTACAGCCATCCCCCACCCCACTGCCTCTGGAATTCACAGGCTCTCCAACCGCCAGGGCTCCTGCCCCATAGCCATTGATCAGCCACAAAGGGATGAGATCCACACGGTGCCCTGATAGAGGACATATTTCCAATGCGCATGTCTAGCTGTGGGCCACAGGAAGGATTGCTGATGAAGCCAAACACGGGGACTTGGTGGGATGCCAGACTTGGTGGGATGCCACATTGCCAATATGGAAAGTGAAACCAATGGTTCATCATGTCTACATTTCGACAAGGCCATTGCGACCAGCGTTTCAGCCCCAAAGCAAGCGTGTTCAGAGCAGCTGCCCACAAAATCACCAGCACCATCATGTTCTCCTCTGGAACAGCATCTAATGCATCTTACCCAGGCACTTATAACAATGGCCTCCTTCCAGCCTGAAAGAAACCTCAACCAGACACAAGTTTCAATGGGACCACTGACTTTTTACAGCATGTTCACCTTATGGGGCAAAGGGCCCCATCAGGCTTGCAGGAGAGAAGGACGCCTTCCCTTTCCCCCGCCCTATCCTCATGAACCCAGTGATCACCTGAGCAGGCACTCAATTCACCTACTTGGGTCTTGGGGGGGGGGAATTGAGCTGGAGCCATCCTGAGATCACAAAGGCAGCCCTTTTCTTGGTCACAGGGAAGCCTGACAGAACCTGCCTAGCCCCGGCTCGATTCATAGTCAAGTGGAATTGCAATGCTGAAGTCTAACGATCCTTGGAGAGAGCGGGGGTGTAGCAGCTGCTCTGACACTGAACCCCCCCCCCACACACACACACTGCTTGCCAGGCCTACCGCAAGCCCCCTCCGCAGTTTTGGCTGCAGGAACGCCGCAGTGACACTGCAGCAAGGAGGGCGAGGGGGACGCCGTCGATCGCCCGGCGGCAGCGGGAGGGGGACACCCCACTCGCCCCCTCGGGCTCCTTGAGCAGCCGGCGTGCCCGCCCCCTCCCTCCGCGTCCAGCGCTGTGCCTTACCTTCCCATTGTCCGGGCCCTGCAGCAGCAGCTCCCTCTCGAAGGGATACCGGATCTCCACGCCGGGCGTCTTGTCGTCCCTCTCGCCGGGCGAGCTGATCACGGAGCCGGAGATCTCGCTGACGTCGCTGGCCGTCTCGCTGTAGTTGTCCCCGCCGGCGCCGTCGAGCATGTCGTGCCGGCTGCCGCTGCGCGGGGTGCGGGAACCCTTCTTGCCCACGCTGTAGGCGTCGAAGTCGATGGTCTTGTTCTCGTAGGCGCCCTCCACGGCCGCGAACATGCCGCCGTACTTCTGCCGCGGGGTCTGCGCCGTCGTGCCCGGCCGGGCCAAGTAGACGGGCAGGTCGTCCTCCTTGTTCCAGGTCCGCTTCCTCTCGGCCATCCTCGCTCGCTCGCTGCCTCTACCGCGCTCCGCAGCCGCCACCTCTGGGGGGGACCATGCAAATGAACGGGGCGGACGGGCGAGGGACGCAGTGCCTGGCTGGCTGGACGGGCCCGCTCTCGCTGCCTCCCCCGGGGGCCTTCGAGTCACCCACGCGCCTCCCCCTCCCCGCAGAGACCCTCAACTCGCCCGTGAGCCGGGAACACGTGAAACAAAGTACAAAGGGGACGAGGCGGCGGCGGGGAGGGAACTGGGGGAGCCTTCGACGAATGGGAAGCGCGGCGGCGGCGGGGACTGCGGCGCAGTGGCGAGGCCGATCCGGAGGCGCCGAATGTCACACGCGCCACGCCACAAAGGGAAGCCCCCTCTGGAGCGGTGGCGCAGCCGGACGCCTGGGTTCGGGCGCCGCTCCCGCAGCCGGGCGAGCCAGACGGGACCCACCGGGCCGGCACATGCGCCTCCTCCACCTCTTTCCGACGACTCTGTGCAGGCAGCTCTTGGGGGGCGGGTGGGTGAGAGGCAGGGGGCGAGTCCGGTAGCCAGCGGGGCTTCCAGCGCTCCCCGGCTGGAGAAGAGAGGGGAGGCGAGGCGCTTGGAGCCCCGAGCCGGCTTCCCAGCTCAGCGCTTGACACGGAAGTGATCGCGGCGTCTCTGCGATCTGGCTGTACACGGGGGCGGGGTGGATGCGGCAGCGCGGAGGGGGCGGGGAGAAGGAGGCTGCGCCTGCCTGCCGAGTTGCGCGAGGACTCTGCCGGTGGCGCGGGCGAGGCCGGGCTGCTTCTCCGCGCGCGGCTCCTTCGCCGCTGCAGGGAGCTGTCCGTTCAGCACCAAGCCTGGCGCCGTGCGGAGAAGTCCGAGGAGGGCGTGGGTTGGGCCGACCGCGCAGGCTTCTCGCTTCCGCGCGCGGAGGCGTAGACCCTGGAAACGGTGACTGCGCTATGCACGGCCTGAAGCTTCCTAGCCAGGGCCTCCTTTGATAGGTACACTTTTTGGGGGTACACATTTGCTTTGGGGCCCTTTCTCAGCTCCATGGGATCAGCGTTTCTATGAATCACAGAACACATAAAAACAAGGTAGGCTTACACCGAAAGTGAACGCCAGTCTTCACATAATGTATGCAAACATTTTCTGAAATCTCAGGAAATTTCCAGCTCCCCTCCTTTTTTTTTTTACCCTGGGCCCAGGTACAATGCAGCCCCCTGAAACCCCTCCCTTGCACTCCACTCCTCTGCTCTCCCCTCCCTTAATTGGCCTCTTCCACCTATCTTATCTATATCTATCTATCTAAAAAAGTGTGTGTGTGTGTGTGTGTTCCGCATAGGCTCTGCAACGCCTGGAGCAATCAACACGAACCTTGGCAAGCGTACACCTTGCGGCCTGGCGACAAACACTGCAGGGGTCAGACCCCCCTAGCGCCTTTGGGGGTGGGGGCAGTGGTGTCATCTACTCTCCAGTAGATGGTACGCTGGGCAGGACTTACACGTGATTGGCAGCCCGTCCACTCCCGCTTTCTTCCCGCTCGCCACGCAGCTTTCCCTGGCCTCGGAGGGGGCGCCTGCTTGCCCAGGCACCTGGCGCGCCCCCACCCATCCCCCCAGTGAGTGGTGACAAACCAGCCTGGTGACAAACACTGCGGGGGTCAGGCCCTCCTGGCGCCCTTGGGGGTGGGGGTGCGCAGGGGGTCCCACGTGAAAATGGTTGAAAACGGCTGAAATTGGCATCAAATCCATAGTTTCCAGGGTCGCCGAGATGAGCGGCGATGCTCCTGATGCTGTTGGAGTCTGGGCTCGGCCCACCCTCAGTGTGGTGGGCAAGAAGGGGTGCAAAACAAAATGTCCACCATGCCCCGCTGGAACGCCTCGATTGAGTGACATCAGTATGCTTTACAGTCTGGGGACAAACACTGCGGGGGTCAGGCCCCCTTACCGTCCCCAGGGGTGGGAGTCCACAGGGGTCCCCATGTGAAAATGGTCAAAAACAGCCAAAATTGGTGTCAAATCCGTAGAGTCCGGGGTCGCCGACATGAATGGTGACGCTCCCAATGCCGTTTGAGTCCACGTTTGGATTTGGGATAATGTGTTGCCCAGGCAACGCCAGGTGAAAAAAGCTAGTGCTTTACTATTTCTGTCATATATACTTTGATCTTCCTGTTGGCTTCCTTCTGTGGCTCACCAAGCAGTGACAACTATCAATAAATCAGACATGCCTATACTATGACTAGCCTCCTTGCAGTAATGTGTGGTATTGCTTTGTGTATCTGCAATAAACAGCTTTTGTAATTGATTCAATGCTTCCATTAAATGCTGTTTGCTGCCTATTAATCTGGAAAAGTAAACTCTGCATTTGCTGGCAATCTGAAGCAAGTAGGAGCCCAAGGCCCAATCCTCACCAACTTTCCAGCGCTGACATAGCTGTTTCAATGGGGCATGTGCTGCATCCTGCATTGGGGGGCAGTCATGGAGGCCTCCTCAAGGTAAGGGAATGTTTGCTCCCTTACCTCAGAACTGCATTGCCCTTACCCTGGTGCTGGAAAGTTGGTTAGGATTGTTCCCCAAGTCATTTTGTAGGGAGCCACCCACAATAACTCCTATGTGATTTGGAACAAAATTAATACTTCTACATTCTAACTTGATGCATAAACCATTACTATTGGCAAAAGGATCTTTTAAAGCCTCATAATGAAAAGGTCAGAATAAAACTATTTCAATCAATGATAAACAGGGTTTGTAACAAATGAAGGCAGTGTGTTTCTTTTCACATACATCTTGAATGTCTGCATACATACATTTTCCAAGAAGGTCACAGGCAGATGAACAGCTTTTTGATGCATGTCACCAAATTCCTTTGCGGCCAGAAAAGTGAATCCTCTTTCCATCCTACCATCTGCTTCAAGATTTTCATGATGGATCTCACAATAGTTATTTGAGACAAGAAAACCACCATCAAATTTCCTGAGTGAATCTCACAATACTTATTCTGAGAGATATACAGAAATCCTCACATGGGATATAGTTCATTCCTGGCCTACAAAAACTTTCTTTTGGTTTTTTCTCCCTCAATTATTGCTTCCTCATTCTTCACCTTGTTTTCTTGGGCTGTTCAGAGGCAGAGGCAGGTGGGAGAGACCAAGGTAAAGCTGCTCTGCTCACCCCACTGACCTACAGCCCATAGAGATCCTAGCTACAGCCATAGGCAATATGCTCACCCTGCTACTGTGGGGCCCCCTGAAGCACAGGGCCAGATGTGACGACATTGGTCACATTGGCTTAAAGCCGGCTCTGTCCCCAACTGTCCTGATGCTGTTTGTCTGCTTCTCTTGTGGAATAGGAAATCTTAGCACTGCCCACCTAATTCAGCTTCCTCTATCCCGCAGTGGTCCACCAGATACCTCAGGAAGCACACAAGACAACAAGATGCCTGTTGCCACTCCCTTGCCCCTGGCATTCTGGTGCCATATTTCAAATCTCAAACATACTTTATACTTTGCATGCTGCCATTCAAAGCATAAAACTTAATTTTAGGGGGGGGGAAACAAGTGGAGAGGCAAGTCTACAACATTGACAGGAGGCACCTCTTACAGCCCAATTCTAAACTGCACTGGTGCAGTCAGGCCACATGGCTTGCTCTATATCCAGTGCAGCTCAGAAGATAGCTGGAGGTCTCCCTGGGATAAGGGGATATATCTGGGAAGCCCTTGTTACGAGTTGGGGTGACTCAGGCCCTCGAATGGGGCTGGGTAGAACCCCAGAATCCCAGGCTCACCCTGGGAACGGAAGGAGATTTTTTTTTTAAAAGAACCATTTTTTTAAATGAAAAAGGGAACATTCAAATTGAAAATAGGCAGACATTTTTAATATACAAAATTATACAAATTATACATTTAACATAGAAAAATACATCTTGCGAGCAAGATATAGCTCAACATTTTAACAGTTTTAAATTGGACCTACAAAAATGTGATCATTGTGTTTGTATTAGAATTCCATAGTCTCTCTGGTTATACTGAAAATTAACATATGTACACATTATTTCTTAAACAAGGTAACAAAAAAAAATTACATACCCGCCAAATTCAAAAGGCCTATTCCATATTCAGTAGGAAAAATGCACATGCTTCACATGAAAAATAAGAATATTTTGGTCTGCCCTTTTAACAGATAAACCTGCATGGGATCACACAGCACACGATAGGGGAAGGGAAGAGAATCCCATGCAGATTTGCAGAGCCGGTCCATTTCTGCATATGCAAGGTCTTACACAAAAGGAAACACACACTATGACCAAGCAATGCTGTGATGAGCCCATCCTTACCACTGCAGCCCACACACATCTGCATAAAATGTCTATGCTTGACACTCATTGTGTACAACATCTTTCTCCCCATGTGTATTGCTGGTGTGTGGTCAGTAGCATCTTTTGTGCAAGCATTGCAGTTTGCTGGAGTCAACCAGCAGGGCTTCATGTGAACTTCCCAAGACATCTGGCTAGCCCTTGATGGAAACAGAACACTGGACTAGAGAGCTACTTAATCTGGTCTAGCATGCCATCATATTTTCTTCACAATTCAGTTTGCACTTCCAACTTCAGCCCTTATTCTCAAAGGTATGTGTGGAATATCTGAGATACTTAATTACTTGAAATATCTGTCAATACACGTGAAAATGGGATACAAGTGTGAAATCACAAAACAAGTGCCATTCACAACACACTGAAACTGGCAGAGCTGCCATAAGACTGGCTCTTATGGCTTGAGCAAAAGCTTAGTTGGGCCATCAAATTCTTTTGGGTTTAACATCAGCTGCTGCATTAGCATCTTACACAACAGAACATTAAGCAACGTTAAAGGATATCACAATCGGGCCAAAAGGTTTATACATTCCTGCAGATGTTTAGGAACTTGATATAATGATTTAAATTTCTTACCCTTGTGCAGCCCAATCTTAAATTGGGCTGGCACAGCCAGACCAGGCGGCCTACATTGCATCCAATGCAGCTCAGGAGGTGGCTTGAGGTCTCCTCAGAGTAAGGGGATATTTTTCCCCTTTCCCCGAGTAAAGCCCCAGCCATGGGGCTTCTTGGATCAGTGCCAAGTTATACCACTGGTGCATATCTGGGAAGTCCCATCTAGGTCTGCCCAGATGGGGAAGGGACTATAGTATGCATTACTGCCACCGGTCCCACCTCCTCCTGGTCCTTCCCCATTCTGCCCTCCCCCTAGAAACACCCTCTCCGCCTCCAAAATGTCCACCTGCCACCCTCTGCCAACCCCCATGCTGCCCGGTGCAATTTTACCTGGGTGGGCCAACGCAGGGATGGAATGTGGCACTGACAGGCTGACGCAGGACTTCGCACAAGTCCAGCCAGCTCTCATGTAGCAGTAAACCTGCCTTATGGCACATTTGTGACACTCTGAGCCAATGCAGGGACAGCCATACAAGCTCAACACAGCATTAGGACTGCGCTGTTAACTGTCGAGAGAACCAGTAACATTTGAAATGATAAACATTTCAGGTGGATTCCAAAGATTCTTTATCTCCAGAGGTAGGAATCTTTCTGTCAGACAGAACCTTGGAACCAACCCACACTTGACAAAAACCTACTAACATTTTATTCTGAAGTTAAGTGGAATGGAACAGGTTTAAAAAAAATATAGTTCATGTCCCTCTGGATGTGGGACAAAATATAAATGTAATGGGCTTGATTAACCTCTATGTATGTTTGAAAGAGAATTTCTTACAGGTAATGTCAATATGATGCACAACAATAGGCTGTGATGTTGGCAGTACTAGAATGGTTTAAAGGTAAAGGTTTCCCCACGACCGAATGGTCTAGTTGTGACCGACTGTAGAGGGCGGTACTCATCTCCGTTTCAAAGCCTGTAGAGCCGGCGTTTTTGTCCAAGGACAAGCTTCCGTGGTCACGTGGCCGGCACGACTCTACGCTGTAGCGCACAGAACGCTGTTACCTTCCCACCGAAGTGGTGCCTATTTATCTACTTGCATTTTAGGTGCTTTTGAACTGCTAGGTTGGCAGGAGCTGGGACAAGCAATGGGAGCTCACTCCGTCGCACAGTCTTGAACTCCCAACCTTCCAGTTGGAAAGCCCAGCAGCAGTGGTTTAACTCACTGCGCCACTATGTCCCTAGAATGGTTTAGGTACCCCCTTACACACAGTGGTCTTGCTCACTTGTATCGATAGAATGCAGATGATAAAATTGCCATCTTGCTTGTAAGTCTAGTTCCTTGTTGACTTACAGACATTTGTCATTGGGTCACAAGGATTTGTATGACTCATGCAACATAGGTTTTTATTTGCTAAATATTGGAGACTAGAAGTAATGTCCTAGTATAGAAGAACAGGAGAACAAGGTATACAAACTGGTCCTTCTTGTCAATTAACAAACTACCTCTGAACTAAAGACAGCTGAGAAAGTTGTAGATCTGTAGTTGTGGAGGTGTCAAGTACTTGTTGAATATTGGAAAGAAAGTCAGCAAATACCTGTGGGGCAAGGACATGTTTTGTTTGTTTCATTTACTCTGACATGATCAACTGTATATTATGGATTCATTATAAGACAAGCCATTTTTTAAACAATGACTTTAATAATCAGGTGTGTTACGTGGATTATGAACTTGGATGATGGTCCTCTCATGCCAAAGGAACAGCATCTTTTTTTAAACTGAGTCCAATTTGTGCATCAGTCAGCTTTCCTTAACATCATGTTGAAGAGAAAGTGCAGAGATATGAGACTAGTGTCCATCCAGTTGCTCTCACAACCAATGACCCTTATTTAAGGTTAGACCTTAAGTGGTATGACCATTACTTATTTATACGTTTCTGTCTTTGCTCACATTGACATGGACTTTTGTATTCCAGAACTCAGGATGGCTCATTTGTCTGGGGGAGGGGGGATAATCAAATTTGTTCTACAGCATAGTTTTTGCGTGAAGATTTACATATTTCTAAAGTCTGAAATCACAGGAGAAGTGTTTCTACCAAAAGGGTGCTAACAGCTCAAACCTATCAGCACTGACCCCTGGCAGACTCAAACCTATCAGAGCTGAGAGACCAGAGTGTCTGCTGAACCAGGTAGGTCAGCAGGGGGGGGGTGTACTAGGGCAGGGGAGTGCAGGAGGAAGAGTGGGATAGGGCAGAACAGGGGAGGGTGGGAGGTGTGTTGGGGCAGGAAGGGAAGCACCCTAGTCACAGAAACAACTTGCAATGGATGCTATCCCCTCCAGTAGCAGCCAGCACTCCCCCTTTCTCTTCTCAGACTCTTCAGCTGGAGCAGCAGATCTGAGGAGATTCATTGACAGCTGAAGGGCTTACAGGGAGGGAAGGGAAAATATTTTCCCATATATTTCCCAAGCTTCCCTATCTCCCCTGCATCCCTATGCAGGATACAGTGCAAGACTTTTTGGTGCAGCTACATGGGCAGATTGTTGTAAGTTAGTTAGACACTTGGGGCCCCTCAGGGAGAAAGGTGGGGTAAAAATATTGTTGTTATTGATGATGGTGATTTGATCCCTCTTCTAGACATGAGTATGTACATAAATGACAGTGGGAAATTTATATTCACAGAAACATCTTATTTAAGTTCCGTTTGCCTTCGAATCAAGGGAGAGCATGACACAACATCAACTCTATGTTTTCTTTTACGGTTGATTCAATTGCTTCGCAGAACTAGCTGGCCCAGAGAGTTTCATTGAGCGAAATCATGCTTAGGAAAGAGAAGGGTTGTCTGGAAGTAAGGACGGGGGCTTCAGTATGGTGGCATGGAAGGATAAAAAAAAGAAGTAGGGTAGGAAAATCATTTGTGTGAGGCTGAAACAAATGTATAAATGTTCCCTTGCAATGCTGGATATTGAGCTACGCTTTTTAAAAAATTGATAAAACAGCATCAGGATTATGAACGCTTGAAAATTCCTTTTTTTGTTGCATTGATGCAATGTCACAGCCTACAGGATCACTGACACCATCTGGACTCACAGAATACCCAAGAGCACCACTGGAGGGCTCTAATTCACAATGAAGGAACATTGTATTTATGCCGTGCTTTTAAACGCAGTACTGCACCTTGCTTGCTCCATTGTTCAGCGCTGTCACAAAATAAGGCATCCTAATCAGAAAAGCCATTTAATGATTTTGATTTTTTTTAAAAAAATGTAAACGGCTTTATGAAATTTTGGGTGAAAAGCCGAATGCAGGGGTGGAACTAGGGTGGAACTTGAGGGGCACCTGCCCCAGGTGCTGTGCCAAGGAGGGTGCATGACTGTCCCTCAAGCTCTGCCTTAGTTACAGAGGAGGCATTGGTGGTTTTGCCTCCACAAGAGAAGGAAAGGGGGCACAAAGCCATCAGGGCCTCCTCTTCCAGGGAGAACCCAGAAGAACCCACTTGAGGTACAAGGCAGTCACATCTGGGTTCTCCCCAGAGAAGGGGGCACTTGCTGTGGGGGCTTTGCACCCCTGTTCCTTCTCTGTGGAGGATCCCCTTCAAGGGAAGCCTCCAAAGGAGAAGGGATGTGGGCGCTAAGCCACCACAGGAAGTGCTTCCTCCTCTGGAGAGAACCTGGAACTGATGTCACAACATAATGTATTGTCACTGCCCTGAGTGCAAGAGCGGTAAGTTATGGCTCTGGCAGTATATTCTTATTCATCCACATCATCAAAACATGAGCCCTGAAAATGAGGTGTTTCATACTCATGAGGCATTACTTTTACATAAGCATAATGATTTGTTAGAATTAGCAATGGACTGAGACATGCAAACATGCATCAGAATGAATCCATATAACCTAAACTTGATACGGGCTTTTAATTTTGGTCTGGAGCTGATTGGGCGCCCACCATGCAGCAATGATGCCACCAGGGTCTAGAGGCTTCTGCCCCTGCAGCAGTATTCCTTATAATGTTTCTCTGCTGTCCCTTCCTCTTTGTGCAATTTACTGGGTTAAGGGTGATGGTGCAGAGGGCACACTATAGCAGAAATGGAGGCAGTGAAAGCTGATTGGATGCATGCTTACCATGGCACCCAGGATGCTAGGAACCATAGGAAATGTAATTCCTATTCTTTCCAGGTTCTTCACTAAGTGACATCAAGTGAGGGAGGGTGGACAATGGCAATGGGAAGACTCCAGATTACTGCAAGAACTGGGGCAATTTCAGATCAATTTTTGTACGGGACATACCTCAGGAGTCTCATCCTAAATAGATCAGGGGAGACCAATACCTAAAGCCTGGAGTCCTCACTCACCTCACAATTTGTAGTATGCTTAATCTCCAATTAGAAAAGTTTATAAAGATTAATTTTCCTCCCACGCAAAGTCTCAGAAGTGGAAAGGGATCTAAGAGGATTTTCAGATCCCATTCATAGGTTTCTGGAAACCTATTTAGACAGCCAACTTCAATACGATTCTTTCATCTGTTCATGGAATCACTTGCAAAAACAATAGTGTTGAATTGAGACCACAAAGATCCATGTTCAGATTCCTGCCTAGCCATGAAACTCTCTGCGTAAACTTGGACCAGCCACCAGCAGTCACCCTAACCAATCACAAAAAACTCCTGTTTAAACTCCTGTTTACAAAAAAACTCAATATTAGTTGTTAGTCCTATGTCTACCATGAAACACAGCTTGGGTGAAACAAATGCAATAGTAGGGTTGATATCTTTAGTTTAGCTCATGTTCTCACTTGCAAACACCAGCGGATTTTAAGACATATCCTTGCACATGACTGATGGATTCCAAAGCAATTTTTTTTTTAGTTTAAGGCACGATAATACTGAAAAGATGTTCTGAAAGAAAAGAGTTACACACAGGTTATAATATCCTAACCTCTGATTTCTCTCTGCCTTAAGGCACTCAACAGCTTCCAAGAATATCTTGTCATTAAACAAAAAATCAACATTTATCTGTAGTTTAGAAGTAGGACTAAAAGTTGATTAAACCCCAGCTTATATAGTAGCAGAATCAAGTAATGCTTGGGCAGTATCACATCGGGTTACAGAGGGAAGATTGCTTTCATGCTTGAATCTGCATCCTGCCAGAATTTCTCCTTGCACAGAAAGCTAGGAAATCAGAGATAATGTTTCTTCCTCCCTGACATACTATTTTTCTATGTGCAGGGAGTTTTTGTCATGGGAACCATCTAAACAGGGCATCCCCTCTGAAGTAGTACAGCCCAAGATGAAGTTTATCTGATTATAAACTGGCCCTTAAATTCTAGGTTTAATTCTAGAGTCTAATTCAAATTACACAACACAAAGAATATTTGTTCATTGGGCTCTTCTGCTTTCTGTGATAAAAATGCTTAACAAATGCAATGGGACTAAAAAATAACCCAAACTTACAGTGGGGGGATAGGGGATTTTAGGCTTAGCCCCCACCCACCCACAGTTCCAACCCTGATTGTGCTCCCCCATGCACTACTTTTAAATTTCAATTGGAAGTTTAAAACTGTTAATAGCACCACAAGGGGTATGATTGGGTCCAAACTGCAGTGGAGGCTAAGAGAGAAAGCCCTGCTCAGCCCTGACATGGTTTCATAGCATGTTATTGTCCCCTCCTCATTCAAATTAAAAGTAAAACCAGAAAATGGGGGTGTGGAATGCAACTTTTTTTAATGTGCACTTTGGCCGTTAGAAGGCTTAGGGATAAGAGCTTTTCACACATGCATAGTGAATTGGAGAATATGTGTGTCCATAACACTTCATAGTTTCTTTGACTTCATAGTTTCATAGTTTCAAATATCAATATTCATTGAACAGTATTTTCAATTACTGTACTACCAACATCAGAATCAGAAGTTGGTGCAAATACATTTGTAGAGAGTCAGTGAACCTTTTTCAGAGGCAAGCCCTTTGATAACATTGGCAATGCAGATGCTTGTTAACTTTTACTGGTTAGGATGCCTGCAGTCGAGAGAGGCCAACCATGGTCTGCCTTATTTTCTAAATACTGACTTATCAAAAATAAATTAAATGTCTGCAAAGTGAACCTTTTGCCCGAACAACACACGGCCATTAGACATTACAAGCTATATAATATGTACAGTAAGTCTTGCCCGTTACATGAAAAGCTTCTCCAGTAATGAGTTTCCTATTTCGAGTCAGAAGACAGATGCAGCATATATTAAGAATTGGGTTTTCTTTTGTTATTATGTTAAAAGGCAGTCTCTGAATCAGAGGGGGTATGAATATTATGCCACAAGAAGTGTTATGATCTCTATTCCTTATGCTAATTTCAGAACAGATCCGATTATCGAAATCCTGAGACAGAACTCAACACAATGTTTGGCTCTTACCATTTAAAGGAAAAGATTATTCTGAAATACTAGACATAATTTAACAATTACGTAAAAATAATTATTGTGATTACTTTTTCCTTCTTTTTCTAGTGAGTGGCATAAAAAATAAAAGAGAAAAAAGTTGCCTGCAATTCATATTTTTTTTAATATTAGTAGCTAAGCACACATGGTTCTATGTCTACCTGTCATCTACTGCTAATCGTAATCTCAAAATGCGTATGACTTTAATCTGTCAAGTTTTTTTCATATTTTTCTAGTCCTATGCTATTCACTCTGAAATGACGTACTAGTAAATCCCTATCAAGGCCAGCAGGGTTCTAAACATGGGTGCAATTTCTTTTAAAGGAATCCATTCTTTTTTTCAAAAAAGCAAAAGCAAAACAGCAATTTAGCAGGATGTGGTAGACAGGATAGGACCCAATATTGTGTATTTTCAGGATATGGAATCCCTTCCAAGGGTTTAAGTCAGAAAATAAGGGAGCTCTTGTTTAATTTGATATGAATGGAGACATAGAGTTGGAAGGAACCTACAAGGTCATCTAGTCCAACCCCCTGCCTGTAGCAGGAAATCCTCCTAGAGCAGCTCCAGCAGGTGCCTATCGAGCCTCTGCTTGAAGGTCTCCAATGAGGGAGAATCAACCACCTCCCTTGGCAGTCTGTTCCGTTGTCAAACCGCCCTTTCCGTCAGGAATTTCTTCCTGCTATCCAACTGGAATCTCCTCTCTTGCAGTATGTGCCCATTCTAATTCTAATTCTATTAACATTTATCATAGATGTTCATAATCTTGTTCATGTGTTTGCAAATCCCATATATTTGTACTCGTCTATTGATATTACTAATAAGTTCACAATGAATATTTCAAAATGTGGTATTAATTGTGAATGATTTTTTTCCTCTCCCCCCACCACCACCCTGCAAAAAAAAAAAAAAAAGGTATTTCACCAAGCAGTCAACATAATAGGCATCATCCACAGTTTCCCTTCCTACAGAGTCCTTGCTCTGGAAGAAGGAGCCATGCCTTGGAGAAAGGAGGGCTGTGGATGCTATCCAAAATCTTTTTTGGCAGATTTGTATTCAATAGCACTGAAAGCCTTCTTGTGGCCATCTGTATCTATAGGTCTATTCCATCAACTCTACCGGATTAACCAATTAGAAGAAAGTTAACACTTATTCTAAAATTGTTCTTTATCGTAGACGAAAACATCAAAGTGGGTGGGTGGGCAATATGGTAGCAATGGCACTTCAGTGCTGCTGAAAAAATGGGTTCAGGACTTACCTGTCTGCAGGCGATGGCGTGACCCCGGGTTTTGCAGCATCTCCAGCCACCACCACAGATGGGCAAGTCTCAAGACCTTCTTTAAATTTAGTGGTGGTGCAAACGTGGAAGTGCCATCGCTACTGTCACTGCCGAGTCACCACTCGCTTAAGGGGGGAAACGTTTCCCACTGGCTGGGAAACACTGCTATATAACAATGTAAGTAAGAGAGAGAGAGAGAGTGTGTGTGTGTGTGTGTGTGTGTTTTGTGGATATATGTGTATGTGTGAGAGTGAAAATTCGAGCAAAAGGAATTTCCATAATATGTTAAAAAAATCCCAACTCTTCAGGAAACATCTGTGCAGGTGTGTACACACATGCATGTTTTCTACCCTCCTCCACTGTTCCCTTGGATCCACAGGTAAAACTCTGCTTTGAATCTCAACATCTTCTGAATGGTAACTAGCCAATCTAGTATAACTCCTAGTATATTCTCCTTTTAAAAAAAAAATTCTTGTTTGTTTGTAATGGTTTAGTTTATGTATATTCTGAGTTTGGTTTTGATCGACTGCAAAGCATTTTGGGACTTGCAGGAGAAGAGAAACGTGATGTGATTCATCAGTCCAATAATACCCCAGCATCCAAACAAACAGCACTCTCGATAGTCCAACATCAAAATAACAGAACAGAACAGTTCTGCTGCCAGAACAGTGTATCCCATTTTGTTTATCTATGCTTTTCTGACAAATGGTGGCCTTCCTTATAAGATTGTTGTGACATAACAATAAACAAACAAGGAGGATTGTAAGGTACTTTGCAAGTTTCAAAATGCCATGTGCCTGAACCCCAGGTGGATGGGGAGACGTGGCTTCTCTAGCTCCTCCCACAGCTTCTTGCTGCTTCCTATAGGGTTGCCACATCATCTGATTACAGCCGCTACCTAGAGATAGTCTAATCAGCATAATACTGATTGGACCGGTGTTTCCATCATCCTGGGGGCTCAAGGGATGGGAAGGAAGACAGGGAGCTTTTACAGAAGGCTGCAGGACTTTGGAAGCTTGGCCCTGCTGGAAGGGGCAAGAGGAGCCACCTGTGTTCATCGCTCCAGTTCCAGAACCGCACCATGTGCACCTTCCCATCCTCTCAGCTCTGCCAGTTTATAGTACCTCCTGATAGTCCATCATATCTGATAATCTGGCAGTACATTGGTCCTAAAGGTGCCAGATTATTGGAAGTCTACTGCATTATTATTCTTATATGCAACCACCAAAACACGTATGACACTGAAATTAAAGGCATGAACAATCTAACTGGATTTCAATGGCATCACAAATTTCATTGCCATTCGCTCTGGCTGCCAACGAGCCCACCACATATTGACAACCTCAGCCTGTTCTCTGCTGAGTCATGCTATTTTCACAACACGGAATCATTCCATTGTACTCCATCAAATTAAACAGAAGCAAGAGGTTACCACCTATTCATTCTCCAGGGGAATCTGCTCTTCGGAGGTTATTGAATGCAAGCCGCAGGAATGAATTCATTCAATTATCAGTGCCAAGACTGGGGGGAGTCTGCGCCTCTTAGAAAAGCTCTGAAAATGTGCATGCATCCACATATGAACTACAATATATGAAAAGTCTGACATACTAAAACACTACCCTATTAAGATCCTGTAGGAGGATGCTAATATATATGATTGTTTTGAAAATGTCCAAGACAAGATGAGATCGACTTAGAGTGGCTCCTTAGTTCTTTCTTCAGTGAAGAAGCCGTAATACCTGTCAGGATGCAATCGTACTTCAGCAATGTATGGGTTTTTTTCTCTGTGGCTCAGGCACATTCATCCCTACAAAGCAGAAAGGAAAAATGCAAATTGATTAGGAGAGGAAAGCAAGCAAGCCAAGCTCCATGTTTTGTTTATTCAATGAAAAGATTTGACTCCAAATCAAACAAGGGCCTCGACAAAAATGCCATGTCCTCCCCCGTCCAGTGCCCCCAGCTGCTATAAGCCCCTGGAAGGGAAATGCTTCCATCGGTGCCAATAAGAGGAACTCATATTTTCATCTACACACCAGATGGTGACAATGGAAAACATGCTGGGGCAGAAAGGGAGAAATTAATATTTTTATGCTCTCTAAGAGAGTAGTAGCAGGCTCCATCAGCTAAGATACACGAAACATCGCCGCACCCTTGAGTTCTATGGTACACAGACCTAACAATATTAGGTAGCGTTAAAATTGCATCACAGGCTTGCTTAAGCAGGATCTGCAGCATCAAGGCTTTAAATGTACCCATTTTGTGACCTTGCATTTCCTTGCAGTGCATATACCCAGGGAAATCCACCAAACCAGGAGGAAGAAAACACCAGGTTGAAAATGTCATTCCAGGTTCTACGTAACTTTTAACCGTTGAAGTCAACTTGGTGAAAACCTGAACCAGTTATGTAGAAAGAGGGTGACTTCCCCCCCCACACACACACCCAGATGCCAGGCTGCAGGGGTGTGTGTGTTCAAAATGTGCCCCAAGATTTCTCATTAAGAGAAGAAAACAAGCAAACTAAACTCCACCTTTTTTCTTTTTCAAGAAAAAAAGTATTTCTCTTAAACTTATTTTCCAACTATTTATATATACAAAGTTCTATATAAATATACAAAATTAGTATCTACAGCTATAACAGGTGGATAGCTTAATGGCTAACATAATAAACTTTGACTGATATCTATCTACACACACACACACACACACACAGAGAGAGAGAGAGAGAGAGAGAGGGAGGGAGGGAGGGAGGGAGGGAGAGGGAGAGAGAGAGATCAATAAAAGAAAATGTTCACAGTCTGCATTTCTTCTCTGGCCATTATTATCATTATTCATTTCATGTCATACTATTAGTGAAAATTTTGTCATGGGGGTGCAAAAAACTTATGGGCCCAGGGTACAAAATTTCCTTGGTATACCATTGAGCTGTATCATTTGAAGAATGATACTTGTGTTACTTTAACACAATTTGTCATCTCCTCCCATGGAGGCAGATCCACCTTAGCATTCTAGAAGGCTATGAGGTGGAGGGCGCACCCAAGAAATGACCTAAGGCCAGGATTGGCTAATTAGAAGTTTATTGGCCAGAACACAGCAACAACCGAAAGGGGCAGGGTCTTGCTTTACCAAATTCCTCCACTCTGAAGAGCAGTGACCCTTTGGTCAAGTCAATGCCTTTCTCTGGGGGAACTTCCCTGGGAAAGGCCTGCAGGGAGTGTCCAAGTTGCCTGCAATCTGATGATCTCCCTCCAGGTCAAGAGTTGAGCAGGACTAAGGGCACCATCTCCAGGCTAATTGGAAGAGGAGGAGAAGGCTTGGTAGGGACAGAAAGATACATCGGGAGAAGAAGAGGTAAGGCAGCATGGTTCCACGTCACCTCCTTTCCTCTTTGAAACCTGGTTAGCAATCCCTGGAAACACAAAAAAACCCACATCTGTAGGCCCCAAAGCTTGTGTCGAGCAACACCCTTTCCAATCAGAGATCTCCCATAACACTTTTACTTTGGCCGTAACTCACCCACTCATTTTATTTTGGCCTTTACTAACTTCATTCCCCTGGCAGAAAGACAGCCTGGAGTGCAAGGTCGATTGAGAGATCTATTTTGGTTAAATAAATAAATAAATAAATTAAAAGGAACTGAACGGAAACTGTCATGACCCATTAATCATGAGTTTGGTGCCATATATAGTTTCCCTCCCCCCTCCTGAGTTCAAAAATTGCTGAGGAATGAGGATGTCCAGTTTATGGTCAATTACCTTGAATAAATCCTTGGTCAATTCTCAGACTCAAGGCTGTGGCAGTCATGATAAGGACAAAGAAGTCCCTGATGTAGATGTTCAAATCTATTTCCGTGTAAGTAACTAACAACCCTTCACCAAAACAATGCGGGCCCAATTCTGAGGGCCTTATTGGTGGTGGTATGTATGTACCACTGGCTAAAAGTGTCGCAAACATGCTGTACAGCACGCCTCCTACACCGCACCTCTTGTGATGAAGCGGTGCTAAGTTAGCGCCTGGCCCCAACGTGGGCAGTTGAAATGGCTGGTGCTCCAGCAGCACTGGCAAGCCTGTTTTGGGGTGTGTGGAAGCGGGAGGGGGAGGAACTGGGCAGGGGAGGGGAGGAATGGGCTCGCGAGGGGGTGGGACTTGGCGGTGGCTTCCACTGCCTGATCCTATGCCTCGCCTTGAACCAGCCAGCCCAACGCAGGGCAGCTCAATTCACCGCTGGCAAAATAGCTGGGGGTGAGTCGAGGAGCCCCATTGCAGGCAGCGAGGCTTTACCTGAGGGAAGGGGATGAACGTCGGCTGCCCATTGGGCTGCCCAGGAAAGCACCAGGATTCTGCCTGAAGCACACATTCAAAATGGCTGCTAGCACCTAGTGCTCCGCAGGAACCACACCAGCACTTTCCCCACACTTCTGTGTCACAATTTCGTCGCCCTTGAAAAAGGCACACTGATAGCCATTTGTCACTGAGATCAAGGTGCTACTTGAAAGACTACAACATTTCAGCCTTCAGGATTCTGCAAACACTGCTCCATGAATAGAAATGGCGGCTGTCAGCTAAAATCATTCAACAGGATGCTGAGGGCCAAGTGAAACCAATTCATTCCAGCTGCTATTCCCCTGTGGGGCTCCAGATGCAAGATGTAACCATGGTAGCAGAGGGAACGGTCATAGCTCAACAGCAAAGCTCACGTTTGCATATATAACATCCCAGGTTCAGTCCTGGACATCTCCAGAAAAGGATATTAAGTACAGAATCAGACAAAATAGACCACATTGGGTAGATCAGGGCTCTCCAAACCCTGGCCCACAGGCCAGATCTAGGGGATCCTTCTGCCCTGTGAGCAGCGCTTACTGTTCCATTGAAGCTCCACTCAATTTCCAAGCTAATCTGGTGGGCAGGGATGTTCTAGGCAGTCACGTCTATGCCTGGTGTCCTGCTGCACAGCCTTGAGGGACGCAGGGTGATAGATACAACTGCCCAGAGCCTCGCCACCAGATCCGCTTGGAAATGGAGTGGTGCTTCAACAGAACAGTAAGAGCCACTCAGGACGGGAAAGGTTTTTCACTGTGCAGCAGTCGCAAGTTTGGCGACAGCTGGACTAGATGGATGAATGGTCGAACTCAGTGCTTCCCACTCTGTGGTTCATGACCCACCACTGGGAAGCAAAACTGGGCTATTCCCCCTTAAGAGATTAGCCCTTAGTTTGGTGGGTCCCAACATGAATGCCATTGTAACAAGTGGGTCCCATTGTAAAAAGTTTGAGAACCACTGGGTTCAAATAATGGAAGGTGGAAGCTTATTTGTCACTAAACAATTAGAGTGGGCCCTCAGTATCCATGGGGGATCAATGTCATGTGACCTCCCCGTGCCTCAGAAGGCCTCCCAAATGTTACCTCCTGCAACCCAGGAGGTTCTTCGAATATCCATCAGCGAATATGAAAATCTACAGATGCCACTGTACTTAGAATTCTCTGAAAAGAGAGAATTGTCTCTGGTCCTGTAAAAGCTAGATACTTGTAATGAAAGTCTGGAAACTGGGCCAGCTAATGACCCAAAAGGTCATTGGGTAGTCATGCCCAGACTCACTTCTTCAGATCTAGCTATATCCTATGTTTGCAAGAACAAACAAGCCAATGGATTATTAAGCCATATCAAGGGCGCAAGCATTCCTCCTTTGAAACAATCCACATGACATTCCTCTGGCCATAGGATCCACAAGAAGTGATGTTATGGCCAGAAGTGCCATCATTGTGTTATCAGAGCCTGCGGCTGTCCTGAGAATGCCGCAATGAGTTGGGTTATCTCTCAGCCATTTTCCAATAGCAAAGAGAATGGAAAAGGCTATTGATAACCTTGGCACATGCAAACTAACCACCACCACCCCATTCCAGTGTTCTATCTTCCCATATTTTCAATGATGGCGGTGGAAGGTGCTATGCGACCCACCTGAAATTGGCTCACAACCCTCCTAGTGGATCCCGACCCACAGTTTGAGAAACACTGGCTTAATGCACCAATCAAAATACTAGCAACTGTTGGATAAAAAACCACTTTCAGAGTGAACGTTGACTAATTCTTAGCACACAAGAGCCTGAAGCCATGTGTTTGACCCATTTGGAGAAGGGGGACGACGAGCCAGAGCATTTCACAGCCAAAACTCTTAGCAAGATCATGAACAAAAACAAAGCAACTTTTGTGCTCTAAGGGAGGGGAGAAGAGCAATGGCGGCTGAGGCCCGCCTTTTCTTCTTTTCTCATTTTAGTTAAGCTTCTACCATCAGAGAGCTGGCAGCTGAAACAAAGCTGCTTGGAAATATGATTGGCCTTTTCAACGGGTCACACAAAGAAAACACTCTACAGGCCTTCAAGGGCTTCTTTGTAAAACTGAGGCTGCAAGGAGCAGCACAACTGAATAGCACCACTTCAATGCTTTGTTTTGCTTGGTGGGCATGTATGGAGAGTCGTCCCGCTCTACAGCAAACATCCATTCCAAAAGAAACACAGTTCGGCCCTCCCTAGACTGACTGTCAGGTTTTCAGATTGGAACAACCCTGGACCCAACTATACTGTGCCTGACCCAGTGAATGCCTTGTCAACTCCCCATCCTCCTCCCAAGAAGGCAGCTCTACCTCCTGGGAGGTTGGCCAGATGGAGGGGGTCACAACAGGAAATCAGGCAAGCTCCTGGCCAAAGCAACTTAGGACAGTGGTTCTCAAACACCAACAGGGGAGCTGGGAACTAGGTTAGTGTTTGTGTGGGCGGGGAGGGGGTAGTGACAGTGCTGTGGAGATTGTAAAATTAAAAAACATTACAGCTGCTGTAAAAAGCTCTGATCTAAAGCTACTTCCTGTACACAGAAGAAGCTTTAGATAAGAGATAAGGGCTTGTAAAGCTGCAGAGGAGATCAGAGAAGGTTGCAAGCCTCCGGGACCCTGAAGGCGGCCCGTGCAACTCCCAGGTAAGTAAAAAAGCTCTTTGGCAGCAGCAGTGCTGCGATCCCTGCAGCAGTGTCACTGCAATCAGAGCAAGGCCACTCCCCTTAAAGGGGAATGCCCTTCTTCCTAGTCCCCTGGTAGGTCGTGACCCATCAGTTTGGGAACCACTGACCTATGACGTGGTAGAGGTGCTTGTGTTTGGTTTTGCTGCTTCCTCTGAGTAGGACTTGATAACCTCCAAGGTCCCTTCTACCTCTTACATTATATCTTACACTGCAATGTCCCTTCTATGTCAAGGCACACAATACAGGTCAATCAGCATATATACATCACAACATCTTTTCACTTGCTGAGTAATGTTCCATCTGCAGGCCGACTGCACATACCTAGACTTCAATCCTTTCTAGAGAGTAATTGCGGAACTATTGAAATAGCCCATTGGTTGGTTTGCCATTGGCATTGCTGACATCATTGTTAAAGTCTCTGCCTGCCAGTGTCTGCCCAATTGCATGCATGCATGTTACTCCCATTAAGCCCCATTAAGTTGAATGGGACCTATTCTCAGGTAAGCAAGCTTAAGACTGCAATCCTAGTTAGATCCTCCAGGCAGAAAGGTGAAGAGTCATAGCCCAGGTAACAACTGAATGAGAAGACATGCTTAGAGGGGGGAGAACAAGAATGGAAGGAACGTGGACTGGTCCAGGAAGAAGACCAGGGAGAGAAGAAGTCCAAGAAGAGAAAATAAACATTCAAGTGGCTTATGACTGCATAAGTAATGCCCCTTGCTTCGGTGTACATGATCGCTGCCTTCACAATGTTAGTGAAACAAGGTTACCATAGCAACCAGAGTGCGCAACCTGCATAACTGCGCCAGCTGAGAAGAGTTGTTAGCTGGGCTAATGAATTTAGAGCCGCAGATCGAGCACTTGAAAGATTAATGGGTCTAGGGATTCAGATGTGCCCTATTTATGGATTCTGCCTCACCTCCCCTTCCAAGCATTAATGCAATGGAGTACTGTATTTGGTTCCAAATCTCAGCAAACAGGACATTTGTACTGTTTCATCGACGGCCATGTTGTCAGTCAGGAATGAATGGTTGGGATCCAAGGAGCTGCAAGAGGTTGGGCAGGCTGAGTGGAGTACTTAACCTTCTTCTTTTAAGAAGAGACCTCCACACCATGCCATAGGTTCTCTGCAGCTCTCCACAGCCCTTACCTTCCATTCGTTAGCAAGAAGGCATGTTTCTTGCTTTTACAGAAGAGGAATGCGACAAGCAGGCAAGCAAACTACATGCTAGAGGGACACAGTAGGAATGTTTTTTAGGAAGCAAATGGTAAATACAGGTGGGCCATGATATTGGGACCCACGGATTAGGATTTGTGATTTGGGAATCCACAGATTTTGTTATCCACAAGGGTTCTGAGAACGGAACTCCCACAGATAAGGAGGGCCAACTATATAGAGTTCCCTTGTACCTGTGGTTTCTGTGTCAGAAGGGGGGGGCTGTAACAGATCACCACAGATATTGTGAGATGCCTGTAGTTCAGTTAGTGGACTAGGCACACTCCCTCCCCAGCAGCCGCATGGAGGCCTAAGAGGTTCACCCAGTGATGGGATCTGGGAATGAGGAAGGGGAACGCTGGGTGGGACTTACGCGTGATTGGCAGCCCATCTGTTCCGTTCCACCGCCTGTCCTGGCCTTGGGGGGGGGGGCTGCTCCTGGTTGGTGCGCCCCACCGCTGCTTGCCCAGGCAACCGTCCCCCCTGTCCCCCCTGGTGAGCAGGTGCCCCGCTGAGGCCAGGGCAGCCACGGAACGGAATGGATGGGCAGCCAATCATGCGTAAGTCCCGCCCAGCGTTCCGCTTCCTCATTCCCAGATCCCATCACTGGGTGCACCACACAGTCTGAAAAGCCACGGCACTATGTGGCAATAACATTACTAACAACAACTGTGTAATCTTTTAAACTTTGTGCTAAAACAGCATTTAGACCTAATGACTTAGGGCCCAATCCTGAGCCCCACAGCACCTGTGGTACAAGTGTCCTGTGGACACTGGTGTCATGAAGGCATTATAAGCTGCCTTCATTGCCTGTGGTAAGGCCAGGCCAGTGCTAGGCCCACACCGCCCAGAAGTGGCAACGCAAACTGGCGAGTGATGAGTGCTTTGGGCGCTGCCACTGCACACTTTCCGGGAGGGGCAGGAGGGCATTCCTGGGTGGGGGGCGGAGAAGGGGTGGGACCGGTGGCAACCCTTGCTGCCAGATCCTATCCTTCATGTCAGGCCGAGTAGCCCAACATGGAGGCCCTCGTCTCTGCACTGGCAAAATATTTGGCGCAGAGGCAAGGAGACCCATCTCCTGCCCTGAACCCTAACCCAGGGGAAGGAGACAAACATCCCCTTCCCCTGAGTAGCCTCCGGCACCTGCCCGGTGCAAGTAGGATGCAATGGCAGCCACTTGGCTACTGGTGCTCGTACGAGCACATGGGCAGCTCGGGATTAGGCTGGCCTATTGCTGTTGGAGAAAGAGATTAAGTAATAATGCCTTCAAAACCATATAGCAGCCAAGGGAGTAATATATGGACAATGCATTGATCACCAAATCAAGCCATTCAGTAGTTCTTCCTGATGAAACACAGCCAGCATCAAAAACAAAAGTTCCACTGGATAAAACCAGACTGACAATACAGCTTAAAAATGGGGGAAGAGCCTGTTGAACCCTGTTGGACCTGTTTAGGGAGCACAATCCCTAAACCAGCATGAATCACATGCACACACTGTGGAACTAAATACAGTCAATGTTGTTGTTTTGTTGCGAAGTCATGTCCGACTCTTCGCGACCCCATGGACCACAGCACGCCAGGCCTATATGTCTTCTTCCACTTGCTTCAGGAGCTCGCCCAACTTCATGTTCATTGCTTCGGTGACACTATCTAACCATCTCATCCTCTGCCGCTCCCTTCTCTTTTTGCCTTCAATCTTTCCCAGCATGAGGGTCTTTTCCCAGTCAATGTTACTTGGCCATTACTCAATCACAGCTGAATTAAGTGATCCTGGGGTCCTAAGCAATGCCAAGGCTATGAGACCCCCACCCCATTACATTACCAACAAAACATTTATCATTCTAAAAGAAAGAACCAAGAAAATACTCTATTTGCCTATAAATGACCAGGCAAAGGTGCAATACAGAATTCATAGAATCATAAGTATCTTGCACTGAGCTAATCTGAAAAAAGGTTATTTTTATCATCTTAATGATTTCTCAATTAGTATATAGCATTTTCAAACTTTTAAACAAGAGCAGAGGCCCCATCTAATGTGAGGCTCTGAGCTACGGTTTACTTAGCCGGTGTATACTTAGCCATGCACTCCTTCTGAGCATAGTTCCGACTGGCATACCAATCATCATTACTACCATCTATTGAAAGGCATTAAGTACACCAAAATTATAACTATATCAATCAGTTACCAAACTGCATTCTTAAGTACACTGGTGTGATTTGAGAGAAACAATAGTCTGGGTTACCTAAAACTAATGTCGGGTTAGTTAACTAATCCAATGCTTCCCTGGGATTAAGTCCCATTGAAATAGACTGGACTTATTTCTGAGCAGATATGTACAGGCATGCCCTAATATCCACTGGGGTTCCATTCCAGACCCCACCCCCATGGATACCTGAAACTGTGGATACTGGGGGTGCCTTTTTAAAGATAGGGGAACATCAATGGTTTTGCTGCAACAAGGTTAAAAATAAAGATTTGTTTAATGTTCCCCTATCTTTGTAATAGGCATCCCAGGATCTAAATGAATGCCTTCATCTCCTGCTGGTGGGCTACCCAGAGGGGGACCACTGTGAGAAACCATATATTGGACTGGGTTGGGCCCTTGGCCGGAGTTGTTCTTATGTTCATATGCTTGAGTGTGAATTTGAATCCCGTACACCCACACTGACTCAAATTGGCTGCTAATGCTAGACGTCTACCAATCTTAATTACTCGCAAGAGAAATACCATTGCTACATAATCTACTGTACTGACAGTCTCTCCCAGCTAATCATTGATCTGCTTTCCTCAATTGTTTTCATAAAATGGCCTAAAACAACTGGAGGTAGTAAAGTTCAAAACATTTTTTTTCCTGTCAGGACCATAGAATAAAAAGGTTGCCAGTGGAAAAACTGCAGTCTCTGATTACTGCCATCAGAAACCAGCTATTTTGTCAGCTGTGAAAAGTATAGAGGTTTTGCAGAAACTGGCATATTTCTGTTATAACAGGCACACATGGACCCCTTAAACCAGCATGGACCCCTTAAACATGGCTGGCGGATGCTTCTGCTGGCCATTTTAAAGGGGTCAGCGCTGGTCACAGGTCCCTGAAGGTCCCTGTAGCCTTAGGAAAGTCTCTGCATATTGGATAACAAGGACAGAGGTGCAGATGCAAGTAGCAATTCTGCCTCTCGCAGACAAGTGAGGTTGCAGATTCATTTTGGTGAAGGATTATCAGAGACCACCAGTGCAAGAACCAGGAGCCACTCAGGGCTGGAATTAGAAGTTGTGGGGCCCAATTGGACACAATTTTTTGCATGGCCCCAGGATATTTCTCACTTTTAATATATAAGAAAATATGGGAAAATATTTAAACCTTCCCCTGATGCCTCTAGTGAACACAATGTCAGCGCACAATGGACACAGCATCACAAGCGCACACAAATCAAAACCTCTGATGGAAATGATTCCTAACATTATGATTCCTAACAACCAGACTCCTGCCACCATCATGCAGACTAAAGCATCTGACCTTGTTGTTTCTGCTTCAGCGCTGATTAATTGACAAAGCTTTTGAGTCTTAGCGGAAAAGTAATTCCTTTAAGTCTCACGTCTGGACTACACTAGACCTCTCCTCAGTTATCTCCTCAGACCTCTCCAGATCTGGTTGTGTGACTTCAGGCTTAATGAAAATAAGTACCAGAAGAAAATCCAGTGTAAAAATTGGATGTTCATTTAGTGACCCGCAACAGAACAATAACATAAAGCTCAGATAAAAAGCATGGATGTGAAAATTCTCCTCCGTGCATCTCTTCCAAGAAAAAAGGGGTTAAATACACTCACTGCAGAACTCATCCATCTTTATTAACTGCACCTGGGATGCTTTAGGAAATGTAATAAGGATCAGAGATGAAATGGACAGAAAATGAGAGACAATTCACTTTTAGAACACCCAGGTGCATAATACTGTGGCTCTCACTTGAAAGCGACTTTACATGGCTCCACACAGTAAGTGACCCCAAAGCGTGGGTGGGTGCAAATATCAAAGAAAAAGAGTTTGGGGAGGCACCAATTGCCTTATGCACATAGCAAGCAGCTGCTCTTGAATGGCTGGCAATGTGCTGACAGCAGCCATATGGGGTTTTTCTTCAATAGCCTCCCTGGGGAGGTTGCAATAGGTCCAGCAGTGCAAAGCCCTCACCACCTTGATGCCAAATTATAATCTCAACACCATATTTAGCAAGGGAAGGCATTTATTTCTCTAAATGCCCTGCGCAGTGGCATTGCTGTGGTTTGTATCACTCAGGGCGCAATCCCACCCTTCGCGTGGTGCCAACGCGACGTGCTTGCGTCAGCACTACATCATTAGTGCCGACGCAGTGGCACCGACTGTAGTGCCAGCCTGGGAGAGCGGGTGGAAAGCAGCCTGTCCGCCAGCAGGCGGCCCGGCCTGGGGAGGGGGCGGGGCCAAGATGTGGCTGTTAGGCTGCATCCAAAGCCCCGTTGGGAACCCCATGGGGCAGCCAGAGCCTCCCCTGGGGCGAGATTTTACAATTTTGGCCAGAAGTGATGTCATCCAGCCCAAGTTCATCACCCCATGTGGTTGCACACACCCCTGTATCCCCTAGTGATGCCACTGATTCTGTGGAAGCAAAATGTCTTTCTATGCCAAAACAGATTCCCTGCTTCCCCATAGATTCTCCTTTCTTAAGGGCCAAGGGCCATTCCAAATGCTATTATTCTTTTATCCTGGACACTGATGTAATTCACTCCTCTTTTATGTCATGACCTCACCTACTAAAATGATGAAAAATAATGTTGCGACTTTCTCCTTCAACACTGAACCTTATGCAATATTGGAATAATAAAAACCAATAGTGTTGAGAACATAAGAGCTCCATTGGATCAGGCCAAGGGCCTATCTAGTCCAGTTTTCTGCATCTCACAGTGGCCCATCAAAGGGAGCACAGAAGTCAACAAGATGCCTGCATCCTATTGCCACTTCCTTGCACCTGGCATTCTGGGGTAGCCTACTTCTAGAACCAGGAGGTTGCACATTCCCATCATGGTTTGTAACCTATCATGGACTTTTCCACCATAAATCTGTCCAATCATAAGACATCTAGGCCTGCGACCATCACCACATCCTGTGACGGGTTCCACAGACAAATCACACGCTGGGTATAGAAATATTTTCTTTTGTTTTAATTCTCCCGACCCTCAATTTTAGTGCATGTCCCCTGGTTCTAATATTGTATGAGAGGGAAAAGAACATCCCTCTATCCAACCCCTGCATAATTTTGTACCATTCATCCATTCTTGCTGTTTTCTTTAATGTAGATAGTATTGCATCCCTGTCTCTATTTCCTTCCCTTACCTCTTTTGTTCTCAATTGCAATCCCCTTGAGAATCCTCTCATTCTCCGTACAGTATCCTGTATATAAATGAAACAATAATAAAAATAATAATAAACACTAGTTGTAAATATATCTGGATAGGAGTCATTCATTCTTGTCCTTGTAGAATAAATGTAAAAGGAAGTGGGGTTTTTCCCCCCTTCCAGTATCAGCCTCTGTTTGTCTCTCAATAATCTATCATTATCATTCGGCAGTTAACTATTCAACCTTCCTACTTCCTTGCACCTGGCAGAATTGATAAGAAAACAGGGTGCTGAAAATAGGAATTTTTCATTCCTCAGGAAAACTCAGGAAAATGTCAAAGCAAGAAAAGTGACTTCCACCACTCAGATCAATTTCATGCATTAAGGCTCGTATAACTATAGACATTGCAAGGCAAAGCTATAACACACATAGGGATCTCTTTCTTTCCAGTATTACCCCAAATACAACACTCAGTCTGAAATCCTACACACACTTTTCTGGGATTAAGTGCCATTGAACTCACTGAGACTTCTGGGTCGATATGCATAAGATTTCACTGTCAACTTTCTTTAAAAGAGGCAGAGAAAGCACTTTATTAATGAACAATGAAGACTCTGAGACTATAATGTATTCGTTTCTTCAACTGCATCCAATTTTGGGTAGATAAGTACATCTTCCATACAGCCTTGAACAAATGTGCATTCCCTAATGATGGCTATCCCATAGAACGCTTTCTTCTAAAAGATAGCCATTTAATTATACAAATTTATTAGGAAAGCAATAGTTGTAATCTGCACACTCATCACCCTGTACTGTGATGAAGACTTATTTAGAAGTTTATTTAGAAGACTTCTAAACACAGACACAGAAGCAATAGATTTCATATAAGACAAAGATGTCAAACAGAAATGCATGACAGTATTAATAGACAGGTGGTAAAATCTTACTCCATTTTTAAGCACTTTCAATTACATTTTTTTCCGGGGGTTACCCATTTCAACAAATAAATATCCTACTCCACCGTTCACATTCTTCTACCACCCCTAGAAGTTATTTTGGACAAATAATGTTGTCCCAAATCAGAGCAGACAAACACTTTTTAATATGGGGAAAAAAAACCCACTGTATGTAAAAGCTTTTTTTTTTTTTTACCTGGTGTTATTTGAATGGGGTTTTCCTCTTTTCAGATGCAGCTGATTTCTCCCCCAAAGGACTCCAGCCTTTATTACTTTGCTGACACTGTGTCTGACAAATCGGTTTCTGCTGTCACAATTGAGATAGAACCATCTGTTTCTTCAGTACAGATTCATGTGTTATTCATGGTGACATTTCTCTGTCCCCTCCCCTGGCCAATAGCCCATCACGTGCTGATTTCCGGTTGTACCCTGCAACATCACACATCAAGTTAGAATAACTGATCTGTTTTTGTTTTTTTGAAATGATGAGCATCTGAAAGTTCCATTGTTCATGTTGGACACCACAGGCTTGAAAAGCCATATCTTGTAGCACTGGTGAGAGTTTCCTCATCCCCCACCCCGGACTAATAACAGCCGGGGGAGGGGTCATTTGCATCTGGATGGGAGGGAATAGCCCCCCATGTGTTTCCCCTTGTGGGTTTGTCTTTGTTTTTAGACAAAGGCACACATGAAACATTCAGAATCACTTATAGTTTGACTCTCTGTTGGAAAACAAATTAGAACTGGCTTAGTGATTGAAGATGGAGGGGACAATTTGGGACAAGAGAGAAATAATTATACACACAATTATTATATGTAGTCCTAATCCTAAAGTCTTAATCCTATCTCCTTCCATCCTACATGAAGCAGCCAGGCTGCCAAAGTACACTCTGTATCCAATGATGGGAAAGTGGGGCAACCAGAAGGCCTGGGAGACATCTTTTTAACATACCTCTCTGCAGGCTGCCTGGCTGGCAATGGGTCTCCTTAGATCTACAATAGCTTTTTTGCTAGTGTACATCCAAGGAGAAGCAGCCGTATGTCAGGCAAAGAAAATATTAATTAATTAATTAATATCCCACCTTTCTGCCCCATGGACACTCAAGGCGGCTTACAAATAAAATACAATAAAAACACAGTACTTGACAATTAAAAACAATAGTTAAAAACAATAATTAAAATAATTAAAATTTAAAATTTAAACAACCAGCCCCGTGGATCCTAAAAAAGAGAGTGTAAAAAAACCAACCAGCCTGTCAACAATTAAAAACTTGTTGGGATAAAAAGGTCTTCAGCCCCTGCCGGAACATTGCCGAAGAGGGAGCAGTTCTTAGTTCTAAGGGGAGGGCATTCCAAAGTTGTGGGGGGGGGCACTGACTTTATGTTTAAATATGTTTAAACACCAAAAATATGTTTCACTTATCCAGTCTCAAGCTTATGACAACCTTTTTGGAAGATTATTTAAACAGATGATGTGTCTGGGCTGCGGGCGGATGACTTGGCTGTACTCAGATCCAATCAGTGGCCTATCGATTTCCTCTGCCATTCTCCTTCTCAAGGAGAACCTGAAGTTACGCTTCCTGGGAAAGCTGAATCAGGACAATCCCTTTGGCCACGGAGCCAGGACGCCACTGTTCCTCCCTCCCTCCCTGAGAAGATTTTGTTCCCTGTTGTTGTCTGAAGCAGCTGAAATTAGCACTAAAAAGACACAGAGGCTGTGTCCCATTCCAATGCTCTGCTGTCTCAGCACACTCAGAGAGGCTTTTAAATGAAAAACCTATCCCACTTCCGCAATCCCACTACAAGCCCTTCAGGCCGTAAGGAGGATGACGAATACAGCATACAAATCATTTATTTCTAGCAAAGCCACTTAGTGCTCACAGATCTGTTCCGAAATGATAAGACCCAGACTCCCGAGATACTTTAGCTTTAATGCTCCATTTTCCTCCCGTGGTATTTTCTGTTTGCAATCACTAACCAAGAAAATACTTTTAATTCAATAGTATTGGGCAATGGCGTTGCTAGGGGGTGTGATTCCCATCAGGTGATGCACACAGGGATGTGTGACACCACTATTTCCAACAATTGTAAAATCTTTGTATTTTTGAATAATACCATGTTACATATTAATCAATGTGGAATCTGCAACAGAATGCAATGAAACAAACCGCATTGAATTATCTGTAGTCTATCAAATGTTATAGCCAAAAAACCAGAAAAATAACTGCCTTTTTGTTACAAAAAGTGGATTTCCTTAACTCAAAACTATGAGACTGAGGGCACAAAAATGTGTTAAATCAAATCCAAAAAATGTGTTAAATCAAATCCATTTTAAAAAACCAAAGATGTTCCTTTAATCAGCAGTGTTTTGTTTCTCTTACAATGGCAACCCGGCTGCAGACATTCTCCAGGGGCTCAGAACAGATTAGTTTCAATTCTATCTGAGATGAGACCTCTTCATTTTGACCTAGAGTGAGGTGAAAAAATGCAAAACAGAAGTGATTAATTACACTTCCCAGGATTCCAGGTCAGGGGAGGAAATAATGTCAGAGCTAATGGATAGTTATCTGCTCTAATCCCCTGGAGAATGCCTGCAGCCATGTTGCCATGGTAAGAAAAGTTTTTTTTTTAATGCTAACTGATAAATAAAGGTATTTAGTTAAACAAAAGGCACTTCTCTTCCACACTGAGTCAAATCAGTGGATGGAAAAGTTGTGGACGAGAAGGCTGTACCTGTATAATGTGATGGAATTATTCATAAATAAAAACTTTCCAAAAGGTTTCCAAAATTTTGGTCACTAGTGCTGTTACACCCTCCCTTGAGGGTGTCACCCTGTGCAGTCCACACACCCCACTCCCCCTTAATTACTCCAAATACTAGCAGCCAGTGTTTACATGGAGCTGCTAGATTCAGTGGAAGACAGCTTCATATGTGTTTATGATGTAGGTTGCAACCCTTCTAAATCCTTACCTCCTACTTAGATGCAGGCAAAAGCATACTCTGACCCAGCAGGACAACTTGCACCAAATCTTTTGCCTTTTTGTGCCACTGCCATCCATAATATCATATAGGCAGCCGAACAGCCTCACAGTTCATTTTGTAGCATTTTAAGCACAAGAAAGTCCACTTTTGCCTGCAAAGCAAAACATTAGAATGTGTTAGTTTGCCTAGTTAGGCTGTAGTATTAAAGCTGTGTACCTTATCACCCATTGTCTCTCCTCCATCTACGTACAAACTGGATTAGGGCTCAATCCAACACCATAGAAAAAAATCTGCCTGTTTAAACAGTTGGGTGAAGCGCCCTCTGGTGGTGAGATTATAGACAGCAGATGCCAGAGTGCCAGTGTTATCTATCAACTGGGTTGTTCAGAAACTGCGGACTTAATTATTGGTACAAAACTCATTGCTGCTCCTTAGCAAAGGGCAAGAGTCAGATTACTGCAGATTCCTTCAAACGTAAACAAAATGAGATGACACTGAAGTGCAAGTTTACTTTTTGATTTCATCTTTGAGATTTTTTCCAATAGAAGCAAATGGATACGTTCCATTTGGTCACTGATTTGGACATAAAATATTTTCTTATTTTCATAAAAATATTTCCCCTGAGAAATGTTTCTATTTCAATTCCAATTCAAATAAAATCAAAATCTAATCAGCAACCCCAGCCAAGGGAACATCAAGGGGGAAAAGGGTGCAAAAACAAGAAAAAAAGGAAACCTCCAAGTTTTTCCTCCCCCACCTGTCCTTGCATGCCACTGACACCCTTTCCCCCCTCCCCCACGGCAACCTTGAATTAGGGAAAAAGTGGGGCCCGAGAGACAGAGAGCTGAGAGACCCCTCCAAATTCATCCAAAGTTTCACCAGGGGGCCAAACTGTGATGAATACTGTATATTTGTAAAAAAAACCCATTGAAAAATGGTTTAGACTATCCTGCTCATTTAAGCCGCCTTGGGCATTTGCTTCAGCATGGGAAAGGCGGGGTATAAATTCTTCAAATACATAAAATAAATATATGAATTCTACAGGCAGTCCGGTTTCAGTCGTGGAAGAAAACTGAACCTCGCTGTGAGAAAAGTAGCCGGTCAGGGGAAAAAACTGTGAGGGAGAAATGGCAGGACAGGGGCAGATTCAGCATCCCTACCCATATATCCATTTTACGTGTAAATTGTACCCTTGCTTTAGACACCATTGGGGCAGACCCACATTAGCCTACTTCTGGGCCTACTCCTGTCATATATAATCATGATACTTCAACAGAACCTCCAACTGTATCTTGAAATTTTGTTTCAAACAAAATTAGGTTAGGCTCTGTGGAATCTACCATCACCTGAGAAAATCTTCTGAGCACCTTCCAACTTTTTACTTTTCTCAGAAATCCCCCAGATATTTCACCTAAGACTTTTGTCTTGAAACTTCACTTGTGGCAAAGTTTTGTGGCACCCTATCCGCCTGAGTCTGGTGTATCGGTTGCAGTAGAATGTTTTACCACGTCAGCAGACAGCTGCATAAACATCCACCAAGGCAAACCAATAATCTAGGAAGGACCATGCCTAGATAAATAACTCATTGTTACAGGTTGCTGTGCAACATTTTTCAGAGCTCTTTCATCCCTGGGCCACCTGGCGTTAGGCAGTTACAACAGTCGCATATTAAGAAGGCCACATTATGGCACATCGCTAATTAAGCGTGTCAGTTTCACACTTTCTCTTTCTAAACAGCTCCTTAGGGGTGCAGTTTTCCCATCACTCAGTGGGAAGAGAATGGGCCAAGGAAGTCAGTTGTTTTCTTTCTGCATGTATATTCAGAATGCATTTCCAACTTCTTTCTTGTGCATGCACCCTCCTCAATTGCTTAATGCGGTGCTTCTCAAACTGTGGGTCAGGACCTGATGTCAGGTGGGTCATGGAAAGCTAGGAGCCACCATCTTGAAAGTTTCTATATTCCTTTTGTGAATGGTAACAGTTTGAACTTTCAAGTGAGGGCTTTTTTAATATTTTATTTTCCATTCAGTGCTTCTGCATAATATTTTGTCCTAATCTTGTCCTAGAAATTTTTAATTTGCAATTTTATATTTGTGGAAATCCACTGGGGTCTGCTTGTTTTTAACTGTTTTATATCATTGTTTTAATCTCTGTACTGTTTTTATCTTTTATTCACTGTATTTTCATGTTGTAAGCTGCCTTGGTTGTCTCAATATGGGGCAGAAAGGCAGGATATAAATTTAGTTAACAATCATCATCGTCGTCTTGCTTTTGGTCAGGGCTGTTTCATGTTTGTGCAATTGCTACAGTCCAAGAATGCCAGTTTTCATTCCAGAAGTGTCATTACATCACCATGCTGGCACTTCCTGCTTGATGATGTCACGTCTCGCGATGACATCACTTCCAAGATAATAACAGTACTTCCGATGGGTCCCAACACAAGTGCCCTTCTAAAAAGTGGGGCCTAAACCACTGGCCTAATGAAAGCTTCCAAGAACAGAGCTTCACCAATGATAGGAATTGGGAAAAGGAAACATGTACTCCAGGGGGCCCATTGGTGTCCATTCTAGCCTTAATCAGGAGCAACTACCATCATCTCCTTTGTTGGGGCAGGATAAGGAGAAAGCAGAGGAAAATGTTGGTGGGACAGTAGCTGGAGAACTGGTGTGATGTGTCCATAGTCTGAACTGCCACTCATTGACCTAAAAGTCATTTTTTCTTATCTAGCAAGGCATTGGATTACCATGGAATGTGTTCCTCATCTAGCATCCCATCACATAAATCTGTTACCAGCAGGATCGGCCTTAGGAGCTGCAAGGCCCAATTGGAAACATGTATTATTTATTTATTTATTTATTTATTTATTTATTTATTTATTTATTTATTTATTTTGCAGGACCCCAGATTCACAGCCAAGGTCTGCAGAATCTTAGAGATATAAATAACATTTAGAGACCTCTCTGGTAGAATGGAAAGCAATCAAAATGGGCACTTACAAAGGATGAGTTAATGCAAAGTATTTATTTATTGCATTATTAAATGAATGCATTATTTAATTAATGCAGTGTATTTATTTTCACCCTGGCTCCCTCTAAAACGCCAAAGAAAGAACTGGAACTATTTTCTGTGTCAAGCCCAAATCCTTTGCCCAAGCCCAAAGAAGATCCATAATATCTGGGACCAATATCTAATGAACATTCCTTATCGGAAAAAGACTTCCCAGTATACAATACTCAGATTGTTCTTCTGGAACTGCATACCAAGGTATTATTTCAACTTCACAATGTTCAAAACGTGACTTAAATAAAAGAAATTCTAAACAAAAAGCAATTGTCTAAATAGGTTAGCATTTCTCCAGAAAACTACAGGGTGCAGCAGATACATTTAGGCTGATAGCTCAGGGCTTTCTGTCAGAGAAATCATGCGTTTAAGATTTCACGCTGTCTCACTATGGCACTAATTGTGGTGTCATAGATGGAGCATTATAGGACATGCCACACGTTTTGATGCTGGAGTAGAACCCCTTTCATCTTAATGAGAGTTGATCATGTATGTAAGAAGGGCAGACTTTCTCAATTACATTACCAAAGTTGTGATTGCAGCAAGTGACTGCGCACGCATGCGTGAGCTTACACACACAAACCAATTAGAGACCCCCCAGTGCGGGAGGCACAATGCCAAATGCATCACCCCTAACCTGGTGATGCTGTAGCCTCTCTTCTTCCCCCTTCCTGAGTTGGAAGAAGAAGAAGAGAGGAACAGGGCAAAAGTGAAAGTGTGGAGGAGAGGAAAGAGGGATGCTTGAGCACCAGGTATTCTCTAGCCCCGTGGTTCATAAACTTTTTAGCACCGGGACGCACTTTTTAGAACAACAGTCTGTTGGGACCCACTGAAAGTGACATCATTAACCTAGAAGTGACACCCCCAAGCAGGAAAATTTTGCATCCCCATACCAAAAAATCAAGTCAATTAATTAATGTAACAGAAGTCTCAACCAGTGGCAGACCTGAAGGGTGCAAATGAGATTTTAGAAGGTGAGCTCATTTGCATTTCCTTGCAACCATGATGCATTGCGCTAAAAACATGATTTCTTCATAATTTCTCCCTTTTTTGAAATTGCAACTTTCTAAAATCTCTCAGAGTGCAAAAACATGTAATAGACTATTGGGAAAACTAGGCCTATACTGGTAGGTCATGCAAGTCACTGTAAGTAGGAAAGCAGACACTGATGGTCTGCCCAACTGCCTGAAGAGCAACAGAGGGAACAAGCATGCCTTCCCTGTTCTGGGAGCCGGCAAAGTGTGTGGCCACACACCCCAGCATCATGACGTTATGACATAATGATGCTGGGTGAGTCAAGGGGTGTGGCTGCATCAAGGGGCATGGCACCCCCCCAATGTTGAACGCAAGTCAGCACCCCTGCTTGCTTCAATCAAGCGTCCTGTGTTTTTCTCCGTTCCATGTCTTCCAAATCATAGGAAATCCAAATACCAGTTTCAATATTAAGGTTGAAGGTCACATGACAGGCTATGATAAAATGTTTCATTTGGCTCTCACATACTCTTTTGGCTCTCACTTTATGTTGTTAAAGAGGATGTTGTGATCTAGACTGGGAATACAGTACAGGGGGAGGGTCCAAATTCAGAGCAGTGCTGCTATTTCCCCTAAGAGGAAAGTTCCACATCAGCCAGAAGAACACAAGAACACAAGCTCTGCTGGATCAGGCCAAAGACCCATTTACTCCAGCTTCCTGTATCTCACAGTGGCCCACCAGATGCCTCACGGAGCACACAAGACAACAAGACACCTGCATCCTGTTGCCCCTCCCTCTCACCCTGCATTCTCAGATAGCCTACTTCAATAACCAGGAAGCTGCATAGACCCATCATGGCTTAAATGACTTGCAAATAAAGCAATACAAATGTGTGTCTCTTCTAGTCTCTGATGGAAGAACACTTGCTATGACCTAATTTTACAAAATATTGGATGGTATCCAGAGCAGCACACTAGCCAACACCAGCCAATGGATGAAGCGCTTTCTAGGAATGGAAGAACCTTATCACTCACACAGTCCTTATGAGACCAGAAGGGGCCAACATTCCTTCAGCCAACCACTCCTTCCATTCTCCAAAGAGTGCTCTTCCATTCACAATAGCATGACTCATCCCACTAACTTTTGTTTCCAGTGCTTGACAGCATATTTTGAACAGTGTGAATCTTCACACTGTAGACTTGGCAAGGACATTCTGTGAGAAACTGCAAGACAGGAGGATTCCAGTTGGACATCAGGAAGAAATTCTGGATGGTTAAGTAGAACAGATTGCCAAGGGAGGTGGTGGATTCTCCCTCACTGGAGATAAACAGAGGCTCAACATGCACCTAGTGGAGATGCTCTAAGGAGGATTTCCAGCTAGAAGTGGGGGACTGGACTAGATGACCTTGTAGGTCCCTTCCAACTCTATGATTCTATAATCATCAAATGAAAGATGAGAGAGTAGAAGAGAGATACATATTTGCCATTACAACAAGCTAGATGAGACAACCTCCCAAAACAAATATTCTGAATACACTGGCTCCTCAAGTATGCACCAGGGTACGCTAGTTTGCCATGATAATTTTGTTTGTAAGTAATTGGGATCCTGTAAGCACAAAACATACACAGAGGCCGAGTCTACGCATAATTCACTAACTTTCCAATCAGCCTCTATTGTTAGAGAAGGTAACTATGCAAGTTCATAGATCAGTCAGGATCTGAATCCAAGACTTCCCAGGTCCAAACCCAATCTTGCACCTACCCTTCCGTCTCTCCTTGCCTATTATTACATAGCAAGTAATTGTTGCTTAAAGTCCTGTAGGATAGTAACGCTGTGGATCAAGACGATGTTCAGAAAGCGTCCATCAAACTCAAGATCAAATCTCTCACAATATTAAAGCATTTCTTTGCTCTCATTAAACTTCACATGTAATAACTTAATTGGAATCAGGAAGAAAACAAACCTGCTCCTTGGTTTTCCTGCTTTCCAATCAAGCCACGAGCTTTTCATTTTGGATTTTGGGGTTTGGACTTTTAAGCCAAAAGTCACCTTTTCTTTGTCTTGTGCTTTCCGTTTTCTTTCCAAAGCCACTGTCCCAATGGAAGTTGGAGACTGATCTAATCAGCCTCATTCCGAGATCAGTTTTATCTGTGAGTGTTTGCACAGTTGTGTGATTTGTGTGTTTGCACAGTTCCAAATGAGACAGCGTTTTTTTTGTTTAGATTACTTCTCCAAAGTCCCTTTGCAACAAATATATCTTCCCTGGCAGATTGCTTATTGCACTGTATCCACCATTGCTTTTGTCCTTTATTTAAAAATACTTTTTCTTACATAAAGATGACCAATCCTCTGTTTCCCACATCAGTCATGCGCAGCCGAGTTTTTCTAGGATATTGGTTCACCCGATTGCATGACTCCAAGCTGCTCTCATTTTACTTCTTCTCTTAGGGAAAAGAATGCATATTCCTTCCAAGTCTTTTTTAAAAAAATTAATAGCACATTATGTTACTACTACAAGAAGTCAAGCACATTGAAATCCTGCCCTGCTGATTCAACAGATTAGCTTGATTGTTGCATGGTTATTTGAGAGGCTGGCATGACAAGAACGATATTCTGCATTTTTTACATGGGTGTCCTCCGATTGTTTTCATTGGGTCACTACATTTTTTTCTGCTATCCTTGTGCTTCTTCATCTGTTCCTTGCAATGTCTGTGGAACTACACAAAAGATAACTACCCAAAGTTGTTATTTCACTTCATCCACGATGACACAGTGACCCCAAGCTAGCTTTTGCCCAGTAAAAATTCCTGGGAAGAGAGAAACACTCGCTTTCCTCTTATTTCTAAAGCTGAAGGCATTGTATCTCTGTTTCCAGCGCTATAAAACAAAAAGACTTTAATTTTTCTTCCCTGCTGAACATCGTGTCTCTTTATAGTCTCATTTCTGTCCCAAGATTGTATTTAGTGAGAACCTTTTCAATGCACTAGTGCAGCCAAGAAAGTGGAAGTGGAAGTTTTTTTTTCTCTTCTTGTAGATTTTTTCTTTTTCAAAATTCATTTTATTTTACTGAGAAACCTACTGCGCCACCAAGAACATTTCCTTCCACCATCATCTTGCCATCCTCCACTTTTGTAGATCCAACTGCTGAACCACCTAACATGGTTTTCACAGAGCGTTCCCCACCACCATCACCACCGCAATGGCTCGCCAACATTTAAATTTAATAATAATCAATCGAACTGAATGATAAGAATCAGTCAACTCTTCCCAGAGATCGAGTTTCATTTCTGAGGTCAAAAGAATTGTGTGTCAAGTATGTTCTTTTTGTTCTGCATGGCTTCTGGTGTTTTTTTTCTTTTTGTGCAAAAGATAAACAGCAAGATTAGAACGGTCACATCTCCACCTCAGCACATGTCATTTCTCCCTTTGTGTATAACATCAGGCTCTTCATCCAACAGGAGATGAGTTCCAAACTTGGATATGGTTCCAAACTTGCAGTCGCTTTCCATTTACAATGGCCTTCCTTCTTAGTGGTGAAAGCCCCACAATCCAGGTGATTTTATGTGAAACGCAGCCTCTATTCCTTGAAGTCATGCAACCAGCCACACAAAAGTAGGTGATGTTACAGCAACACACACTTATACATATATAGAGGTGGACATATTTGCAATGTCAATAATGGCCTCATAGCATTTTATTGTCTCAAAATTGCATCAGTGTTCTTAATAGTTACTTAGTGTGTGCTGGTTTGTATCAATTTATCAAATCGTTCCAGTTTATAGTTATAGCTTTATAAAATCCTTAAAGTAATCCAATCGGCTCACAGCTCAAAGGATGAAAGCAAACCATTTGCAAGCTGCATCAAGGAAGAATTAAAAAAAGACTTGGACTTCAAGCTGCTGAAACAAACAGTTTTGGAACTTGCACATAAATTCATCCGTTTATTCCAAAGGCCCTTTTTGTACCCTGCAGGACAGAGAGAATATAGTCAATGTATTGTTAGGCAGATACTTATTCACAGTCCTAAGTAGTTCAGACTGCATTCTCAAATTCTGAAACACTTCCTAGGAAGTGGCATTCCTGGTGGTGGTGGTGCCTGGCAGCACCCCTCCAGGGTTGCTGCCCCCCACCTGGAGGTGCCACCGCCGTGCCCACTGCCTTCCCCCCAGGTGTTCTAAGGGATGGAGAGGCTGCACGAGCCCTCCCTGGCCTCAGAGGGGCTTCTGAGTTTTGGCCTCCAGAAGGCCTTCTGAGGACCAGGGAGGCTGTGCATGGGTTATCCAGCTCTCAGAAGGTCTTCTAAGGAAGAAGGCAGCCCCGGAGCAGAGTGGCAGTGGGGGGATGCAACCTAAGGCAGGAGGGAGGCAATTTTGCCACCCCTTCTTGCCTGGCACCCAGGAACATTTGCCCCCCAGCCCCCTAGGTACGCCACTGATCAAGTCCCATTGAACTCACTGGGACTCGTTTCCAAGCAATCCAGTAAGAGCCTGCATTGTGCGTTGGGCTGTGAGAGGTCCCTGGTGTATCTCTGTGGAGGAGTGGAGTGCAAAGGAATCAGCTGGCAAAAAAACCCTGCTAACATCTTTGAGAAACTGGCCTGAAGTTTGGTGCAGCTGCCTGTGAGAGCTTGGAAAGCGCAAAAATCAGTAGCCAGGATGATGACTGCACTATGAAGAGACACATCTGGGGAAATGGGGTTCTGTGAAATTGTCTCATGGAATAACCCTTGTACAAATCCTATTGGAAAATGGGGTTTGAGTTCAGCCTGCCTATGTTAACTGCCTCGATACTATGAGAAAGGCAGTATATACAGTGGGCCCTTGGCATCTGCAGATGATTTGTTCCAGGACCTCCTGCCAATACCGAATTCTGTGGATAACTAAATCTGCGGTTGGGTCTCAGAAGTGCCTTCCAGTTGCATCCAAGAGGCCCCCTAAGGCCTTCCAGCCACAGGTTCAGCATCCACAGGTTTTCTTCACTTCAGTCTTTCAGATCCACCAGACAGTTGTCCCCTGTAGGGGTCCAGGAACCACTGTACACCTCTCACTTCTTATAATCTATCTGCATGCTGAAATATATTTGATTAGAAATATACAGCAGTGAAGAGTATGAGCAAGACCAAATGGGAGTAAAAGCACTCATCTCCTCAGCAAAACAATTATTCCTTGTTACTTATAAAAGATGCACCACATCAACTATGTCTATCAAAAATTCACTTCAGGGTTCTTAATTTGGAATTTATGAGTAAGAGCAGAGGTCCAGAATTTGATTTTTTTTTCACCATTTCCCTTTTATCAGTCCGCAAAATTCTGCAATAACAAATTTCCAAAAATGTTACAAAACCTAACAATCAATTGCCATTAAAAAAAAAAATACCAACCACATTTCTTTGCTCTGTAGATTCATTAAGGCCACAGGATGAATGCTAGTGAGAAAAACAGAAAAAGGAACAAAAACTATAAAATAAGGTCAAAATAAGAAAAAAAAGAAAAGAAGAAAAAGATGTAAGATATGTCACAGGGAAAGTCAGTGGCATCAGTAAGACCTCATGTTGCTAGAACTCTACTAAGACTGGTTTCAAAGAGCTACTAAAGGGAATGCAGCAGCATACATGTTATTGTTTCCCCATAATTCTATTCCAGCTGTTTGTCAACAGCTAAATACAGGTGTGTGTCACTTAACAAATAAAAGGAGATGTGTTCTCCAATCCCCATTGGTTAAGTGATTCCATCGTTATGCGGACATTCATCGCCATCTAGTGGCTGAATAAGGTATAGTGTCTTTAGCAGTGTCTCCCAACCACAGACCGCTGCATTAAGAAAAAGACTTCCCTGCGTAGCGCTTTTCGTTCTGCACTGCAGCCGCTTATCTTTCCAGCTGATCTGCTCAGAAACTCGTGTGAGGCAGCCACTTCTGCTACCCATCACCTCAGCAGATGAGGTGCATAACAAAAAGTGCTGGGCCAAGCTGCGGAGGTTCTTTCCTGCTGCTGGATCCAGCCTGCAGGTTGCATGTAATTGAATAGCAGATTAGAAACTTGAGTCCTTATCTTAGGGACCACCATCCTATCTGTGGTCAGTCATTAGTCAGAATGATGCACACCTATCAATAAGCTTGCAATCCTGTTTGCAGATATGCATAGGATTGCAACTTAAGTGTCATCAGGGGTTTCTGAAATTAAGTGCCATTTCAGGTTTCTCACTAACATCCACATTCTGAAATATCCAAGCTTTGGCAAGAAACATTATTCCTTATTTATGCATTTGTACACACACACCCAATTCACCCAGGATCCCACAGCAGTTTACACAAAATAAACATATGGGAAATTGTTACAGCAGAAATGGTTGTAGGCAGAAGTGGGAGATGCCTCTTCCTTCTTTCTCCTCCTCTTCCTTTTCTTCACAGGGCAAATGAGAGTTCTATGGCCACCATGGGGGGGGGGGAAACAGCCCAAATTCAAAGAAGCACCAACAGGTGGAGCTGGTGATGTTTCCTATTGATGGTTCTCCTCCTCTTTCTCAAAGGGCAATTGAAAGTAATTTTCTGACATCAATCCCTAACAGTGTTACTTATCCAGCTCTTCTGGTGCCCATTCCCTAGTAGATCACTGCTTTGAAAGCCCTGTTCGCTCCTGCCCACCCCACCCCCACCAATTTTTCTGAATTTTTGGACACTTTTAACCCCCTAGAAATTCCAGTGCAAAGCCAGCAGCTAAAAGCCACAGGGACATCATTCTGCAAGCAACCTTTGTCTGTTCGGAACTTCATTACTAGCAAGCATATATCCTTAGGAAGTCTGGAAATTCCTGATTTCTAGAGTAAATTTTGCCTAGCAATAAGCCTCCCTCTACCATAGGCCAGCTCATGTGCTCCTGGGAGGTTTTCTTCCTCCCCAGGTGGCCCCCCTTCTAGCCTGGTCTCTATAGTCTGGGATAGTGGTAGTGGATATAAGCCAATGTTCTTCCTTGTTTAGTTGCTAATCCACTAAAGGGGAAGTGGAGACTACTAGGCAACACTCCCTTGGTTAGTCTGCCTACTCCTGAGAGTCTCTTTCCTTTCCCTGACAATCACTGTCCCTCTTTTCTACCCTTGGAGGATGTTTTCATTAAAATTCTACTAGTGTAAATTTGCTAGTAGTTGTTGTCCATCTTCAGAATTTAGCAATCTCGCCTGATTTCTAGAAGTTAAATCACCAAGTGGGATAGTGACTCAGGGCACAATCCTAACCAACTTTCCAGCACCGGGGTAAGGGCAATGCAGCTCCAAGGTAAGGGAACAAACATTCCCTTACCTTGTAGAGGTCTCTGTGACTACTACTCCACTGCAGGATGTAGCACCTGCCCCATTGGCACAGCTATGTCAGTGCTGGAAAGTTGGTTAGGACTGAGCCCTCAGACATACCATTGCAACAAGAGTTACAGAATATCAAGGATAACTGAATAAGTTCTCAAAAATGTATCCAGCAGTGATTGGATGATCATAAACTACCTTTTCTTCTATTTCTTTGAGTTGTCGCTTCTGCAGTTCAATTTTGTCTTCTAGTTCCCGAATTCTCTGAAACAAATGAAAATACAAAATTTGAGAATGACTTTAAGCAGTATACACTTGAACAACAAATAGGCTGTGTTATCTTCTCAGAGCGCAACCCTAACCTGGAATTAGACTGGCACAGTTAGGCCAGCAAAGTTTGGCTGGCACAAGGCTACTGTAAAGTGCATTTGGACCACTCTCAGAGTCAGGGAGGATGGTGCACATCTGTGTGCTGGCCTCTCTGACTCCGAGAGTGGTCCAAACATACTTTATGGTGTCCCTTGTGCCGGCCAAACTTTGCTGGCCTAACTGTGTCGGCCTAACTCCAGGTTAGGATTGCGCCCTCAATGAAACAGGGTGATTCAGAGATTATACCCTGTTTCATTCAGAAGATGACTAAAAGATTCTTTGCATGCATTGTACACAAAGTTTGTTCCTTCTTCTCCCCAATACTGTACCTCCATGCTAACCTTTGATCAGCACACAAGCAAATTCCCAGCGCTGGCTTCGATGATGTATGTGAATACTGTACATAAGAAGCCACCATAGAAGCTATAAAAATTTGCTTTTAATTACTAGAATTCAGTGAGAATTTGAGAACTATTTTTGTGACACAGGCAAAGAAGAGGCATATGACCACATCTTGACTTTTTATGCATTAGCTAGTCTTACAGAGCAACCCAGTGCATGTCTATTCAGAAGTAAGTCCCACTGAACTCAATAGAACTTACTCCAATATGACTGTGCATAGAATTGCAGCCTTCATTTTCTCAATGCCTTAAATACATTTATAATATTTTAATAAAACGCATATAAAAGGAAACATCATGAAAGAGAAGAGATTGAAGCAAAAATGAATGCATGTGTGTGCAATAAAGAGATGTCTTCATTTTATACAAGTTATATGTTTCAAATGACTCTCCTGGAATCTGACTGAGAAATATGAGAGCATTGCTCTGATAGCTATGAAAATACAATACTACATTGGAGGTGTAGAAGGCAGCTTAATAGCTCCTGTGACTCACGTAAATCTGATTGGATTTGCGTTCATCAGCAAGGTCCACCAAAACAATTTGGTAATTTTAGCACAAAGAAGGATTTGCTAAGCCGCTTAGCGACTCAGCTCAACAGTGTTCGGATAGTTCTGTCCGATGCACAGGAGGTGTCCTATGGAAGAAAACTCTGTCAAACTGCAACATCCTCCTGCAAATGTTCTGGAATCCTGAAAAGCCAGCAAGTCACCAGCTTCTAAAACATCTTGCAATGCAGAATGGTAAGATGCTGCACTCTCCATACAATACAGTTATGTCCTTTGCAGTTTTAATAGAAAGTCTAGAAAGTTGTTTAATTAAGGAAAATGTTCTGTTCATCCAAATACAATCTTCTGTGTTGCATGCAGGGAAACTGAGAATTAAGACTCCTAGGAGAGAAATGCTTGCCTGTGAAAGTGATTGAACTGCTGGGAACATTGTTTCGCAATGTGATACTGAACAGTCTTCTAGAGTTTTTCTTAAGGGATCATTGCTGCACTTGGGGAGAGAGCCTTCCTGTGACAACTGCGGCCAACACTCCATATCACAGGAAAGCTCCCTCCTCAAGGACAGCATTTGTCACTCCAGACATATACTGTAAGCGTCGTGGGTGGGGATGGGGGTACAGAGCGCATTGGGACAGAGGTGGGCGCTTCAAGGGTGCTCTCATGGACCACTCATGGTCATACCTAGGTGAAGCATCTACTATTGTAGATTGTGAAAAGCCTGAACAGAGCTTCAGGAACCCCAGTATGTGATCTAAATGATCCACATGATATTCTTATCTAGTTCAACCCAGTTTATTATGCTGCCAATATTTAGAGGTTTGCTTCCAAGACTACTTAAGTGTAAAGCAGACACTGAACAGAACAGGGCAGTGGTTCCCAAACTTTTTTGTGCAACAATCTATCGCCACCCACTGCAAACTGGGCAAGGGTGCCCTGCAAAGCATTTTTTTAATGATTCAAAATTTTCATGCCTCATCAAAAATCAGCTCATGACCCACTGGTGGGTCCCAACCCACCAGTGGGTCACTCTTGACACTCTTTCTACACTCCATAGTTCAAAGTCTGTGGTCCAGAGCTTCTTGTGAGATAGCTCCTGCAACCTACAACCTTAAGAAGGTTGTTCTTACAGCCTCGAACAGTGCTTCCCAAAGTGTGGGTCATGATCCACCATTGGGAAGCAAATTGGGCCATTCCCCCTTAAGGGGAGTGGCCCAGTTTTGAGTGTCCTGATGGTACTGCAGCAATCGTGTGAAAACCAGAAGCGCACTTTTGAGCGCAAAACGGGGCTCTTCCAAGGGTTGCTTGGGTTGCTTGCTTCCCCAACCTTCTGGAAGGCCCTCCAACCCCCCAGGTATGTTAAAATGTTCCTGGATAAAATGTTGTTGCAGCACTGTCAGGACACCCTTCCCATCCCCAGACCACACCCAAGTATCTACTTACAGTGGGCCCAACATCCGAGCAGGATGGCCTTGAACCTTAAGGGATAGTTCCTACAACCTTAAGACGACTCTGCTGCACGCGTATGTGGGAATTCCATGACATCTAGTAGCATGGAGGCAGCAGTCTTGCCTGCACCGAGTTCTGTAGGAACTCCATGGGAGCTTTTGACCAGGGCTCATGAATGCCCTGCGCAGTTTAAAATTCCAAAAAAAATCTACCAATATAAGAAACTCTTTCCTTGCATCCTTCATACAAAACCTTTCAAGCTCCCATGCTTGTTCACACATCTCCTCCAAAATGAAAAAAGCCATATTTGGCAAACCACAAAAATAGGAACACTTCAGTGATGTCATGCAGGAGGAACGCGGGGGAACTCAGTTCCACTAGTTAAAATTAGGGCTGACTCTGCCCACTTCACTCTTCCTCCTCCCCCCTCCCAATTCCTCTGCAAAGAGCTTTTCTTCTTGGTTGGCCGGCACTCAGAGGGTTAAAGGGAGCGACTCCGGATTCCTAGGGGGGCAACACTTGCCATATTTTGGAAATGCTTTATCCTGACATGCTGCATGTGCTGTTCTTCAGGGTATTTGCTAAAATTACTACAGTATTTGAAAAGTGTCAGTAGCTAGCATGCAATCAATAAGACCAATAAAATATTATTTACTTATGGCTAAGGCCGATCTAATAAACTGACTGAAGTAAAAACTTAATGAATCTCATCACAGTAATAATATTTTACAAATTCTGTTTGCATTATCGAAAGTCGATGTCATGGCACAACAAAAACTCAGTAGACCCATCAAACTGGAAAAAAGAGCATTATATAATATTCCACATACCTTAATACAAAAATACGCTCGAGAATACAAATTGTGCATCGCAATGTCAATATCTTTCAAAGGTTCAAGGCATAATATCACAATAACATTGAGAAATAAGCAAGCTTTAAAAATTCAGGCAGTAATCTCAGTCTTACATGTCAAACTGTCTCATTGATTATGCAATTTTCTATAGTGAATATATACTGTAATCATGTTTTAGACTGTCAGTTTAGCATACCATCTGAGGAAGAGCATTGCTAACTGAAAATGTTTCAGGAACAACCAGCCTCAAATATTATATTAAAAAATGTGACCCCCTTCTTTACCCAAAAGCATGTGCGATCTGTGGCTTTGTCTCACGGACCCCTTTCGAGAACACACCCTGTTCATAAAGGCAGCATAAGACATTTTGCATGACAAACACATGGCAGTGCACCTGATCGGATGTCTCTATTTCACGAAAAAGCACCAAAGGTTTGGTACCACTTCAAGCTGATCAGCATGACAGAAATTAACCATAAAGGAGGTACTGCTCAGCTTCCAGTTCTCAAAAACAAAATAAAACAAACAAACCCTGTACTTACAAAGCCGGTAATTTAACTCCCTCTATTCTCAACCACTTTGTGGGACAACTCTTTAACCTGTTGCATCATAACAGCATTACTCTAACCTTGGGTGTTCCAGACTCTGGCACTCATGCTATCCTTCTCCTGGGTGAAAGGCACTTACTGTGTGCTCCCAATTGTCACGCCAGCCAGCTGCTTCTAGCTTCCTTGTGCCCAGATTATTGGACAGACACGGATTGCTGGCGTGACTGTCATGGGGGCATGGAGGGCCTTTACAGTGGCACCTGAGTAGAACAGTAAGCGCGATCTGCACTGGGGATGTCTTTGCCAGCAGCAGGGGTCTCCAATTTGGAGACCATTGCTCTAATCCACAGAAGCACCAGGCAGCTGCTTGGCTGCTTTCTACAAAGAGGCACAGCTGTCATTCAATGTTGCCTTCTATCAGTTGTTTTGGAAATGAGGGGAAGTTCAGCTCCACTTGTGGCTGTGCAGCAAATACATTAAGGCAGCTTTTTTCAAAATGTAGGTCATGACCCACCGGTGAGTTGTGATGCAATTATTGGTGGATTGTGGCCCCCACAGCCAAGAAGCTGCAACCTAAAATGGTGTGCAACCCAGAAGTCGCTTTCAGTCCAGAGCTCGACCCACTTCGGTGGCCAATGTGTGCCACTTCCTAGTCCAAAAATCAGGTCATGAGCCACCAGTGGATTTCAACACAGAAACTGAGAACTGGTGTGCCATGGCCACTGAAATGGGTAGTGCACCATTTTATGTTGCAGCTTCCTGCGGGCCCCAGATCCACCATGGATAACACAGCAGTTCGCCAAGGTAAGTAGTTGGAGAACTCCTGCATGAAACGTCACTTTTCAGACTATCAGAAGGCGGTTCTCATTTTTCTTCCTCTACTCAGCTTCCTCCACCCTTCACCACAGCCTGCCGTACACTGCGCAGGCATCAGCATTGCTGATCGCAAGTGGCACTTGTGCTCACATAGGAGTTAGCCCTACAGATGCAAGTGAGGGGGAGAGGGGATGTTCCAATTGGGAATCATTCTTTCTTCTTTGGTTACCCATTGATCCAAGTAGAACATCCGTTAACCTTAGAAAAAAAAACCCGATGAAGTGAACTGAAACAGATGGAGAGGTACCAAAATGGTTGTCATCAAAGTGAGGACAGAAACATGGTTTGCTGGACACAGTGGTGTAGCTACAGGAGGGGCAGTGCGGTATGTACTGCAGGTGCCACAAGGCACCATGTAAGCAGCTCCTCCCACTCCCTGTCAGAACCTTTCCAGGCAACGATGGTGTGCATGTTGCCTTCGCTGCCTGGAATGGTTCCAACGGCAAGTGGGAGGGGCCACTTACACAGCACATTGCAGCGCTTGCAGTATGTACCGCGCCACCCCTCCTGTAGCTATGCCACTGGCTGGATATGCAAAGTGCTGAATTACCTGCTGGGCTTGCTGTAGCAGCTCCATGCGCTCATGCAGGATCTGGCTGTCAAACTCACGGCTTTGCCTCAGGATCTGCCTGCGCACCTTCTCCACCGCCGCCCGCAAGTCCTCCCTCTGGGTCTCGTTCAAGGATTCGCTCACTCTCTTCCCCGCCTCCTGCTGCAGAGCATTATAAAGTGTGGCTTCCAGCTCCTGGATTTTCTAATGCAGCCCAAATCACATACAAAACAGTCGCCCGTTTGAATACAGAAAGCCAACACGACACAAGCAGCAGCAACAACAGCAGCCAGCACTGAGAAGCTAGTGAAGGGCATTCCGTGTGAAGCGCGCACAAGACTCTGTCCAGTACTGGCACTGTGCAGCATTGTTCGTGGAGCAGGTTGCTCAGTCCACCAGATGTGACACCATGTTTGCAAAGAAGGAAATGGGGAGGAGGTCATAGCTCAGTGGTAGGGCACATGCTTTGCGTGCAGAAGGTCCTGGGTTCAATCCCCGACATCTCAAATAGCAGGACTAAGAAAAGACCTTTCCCTGAGAACCTGGACTGCTCCTGCCCATCAGAGTACATAACTGGACAAGATGAACTAATGAGTGGCATCAGCAAATGGTCACTTTATGTGAAAGCAGATCAGACAGGCAAGAGAATCCTATTTCCATTGACAGACCAGAAGCTCCTTTGTTTCATATGGAACATCAAGTCTACCTACAGAGTCAGCTACATCAAAGCAGCAAAACTGTAAGCCACTGGAGCCCACCGAAAGTTTTTTTATACTTCCCATATTGGATCTTCTTTCTACATTAAGATTTCAGCTGTAACACCTTTGAAATAGCAGAAGTTTCATTCCCTTTTCTTATATCTCAATACAGTGGGTCCACTTTATTTGTGGTTTTGGAATCTGCAGGTTCCAAACTCACATCTGGACAGGGTGAGCAGGTACAACGGACGACAGAGCACCTAAATCGTTAACCACCTTCTACCTTTATCCTTCCACGTTGAGCTTCACCCACCAAAACTCCCTCTTCTGTACAGTGGTTAAAGATATAGGCACTCTGTCCTCCATTGTATCTGATCACCCTACCTTGGGACAACCCATAAAGGATCTCTCAGATGCGACCGAAAGTGCTTTCTAGTTGCATCTGGAGGTCCTATTATTGAGCCCCACCTGTGGATTCCATTATTCAGGGGTTTTGGTATCTGCAGGGGGTCCAGGAATGGCTCCCTGTGGATACCAAGGTCCAACCTGTTCATACTTGACTCAAGAGTAAAACACTGGGAAAAAGTATATTTCTGACTCAAAATATTCCTATCCCCAAACCCGCTTTCATGACTTACTATGCAACAGCCGTATATTGGCACCTAAATTCCCAGAGGATTTTTTTACCAGCTTTAGGGTGAAAAAACATACTCTGAATTTTAAAGACAGCAAGCGAACTGCTGCTTCATTCAGTGTGGTACCAGCGTAGGAGGCCATAGGGCAAAATCCTGCACAGTTGCTTCCCAGGGGGTGGGGGAAGCACTAGGTTTTGCAAGGCACCTTACCTTGATGGGTAAACCTCTCCTCTCCCTCGCTTTTGCTGCTAGGACGGGCTATGATGGCCATGGGGAAGGAGTGGTTTACACACCAAGTGGTTTACACTTGCAAACCATAGTGCCTCACCCACTCTAGGGAGACCACTGGTCCTGCACAGGGCCCTCCAGATGGGACATTGAGTGCCACCTCTGCCTTCTGTACTGAGGGTTCATGGGGCATCATGGTCAGGTAGAACCTCTAATGGGTCTGGGCCAGCCAGTGCTTGACTTCTGATGCCACCCTCAGTTTCATCCAAATAGGAGAAACCTGGGCAAAATCACCCCTTTAACAAGAGTTCTGCTTGCTGCAGAGTTCCATCTTTGTAAGGGAGAAGGCATCAAAACTTGAGGCAGTGATCTCAGTCCACCTAATCCTTCCCCAGACAACTAAGCAAAATTAAGGGCCAACATATTGTTATCTTTTGATTTAAAATATAATAATAATAATAATAATAATAATAATAATAATAATAATAATAAT
>JAJKFI010000188.1:161435-205932 GCA_029204185.1 Lerista edwardsae | reverse complement strand
ATAATAATAATAATAATAATAATAATAATAATAATAATAATAATAATAATTCACAATTCCTAGACTACAGGGCAATCGTTCCAGAATATGTGGCACAAGCACTGCAGTTGGATAAAACCAGGGGCATAGCTAACGAAGTGCAGGGGGATGCAATTGCACCAGGCAACAAGTTTTAGGGGGCAACAAGGTGAGTTTGAAAACTTTGGTATGTATGAATAATACCATCATGTTATATATTACTGGAAAGGTAATTTAATGCAGAATGCAAAAAAAAAAAATCAAACCAGAATATAATATCTTCACACTATCAAAAGTTATGGCCTAAAAGAAAACCCCAGAAACAAAAATGCAACTGTCATGTAAAAATAACTGCTCAGATAACTTTTAAAGTGGACAAAAGAAAGGGAGGAACCATGCACACCACCCTGAACTCCTTGGTGTGCACGGGTGATATAAAAATGTGAAAAATATGAATGAATGAATGAATTTGTCATGTGAGGGGATGATAAAAATTTATGAGTATCATAAATTTTATCAAATGACCTAGCTACGTCACTGTTGGGGGATGACAGCGGGCTTAGGGGTAGCAGGAGGAAGCATGCTGCTGGGAGAAGATGCGGGTTCCACCCCTTTTCACCTCTTTTTAAAAGCCCAGGCATGACCTCACTTCCTGTTGTGGTGTCACTTCCAGGGCATCATTTTGCCCTCGGCACTGGGCTACACCTTCATTAGCTACTCCACTGGTTAAAACTGCACACATCACTTCAAGCACATTTGCAACATCAAAATGCAACTCCAGCTATTTATCCATCTTTCCTGGACTGTTTGATTGCTTTTTATGGAACAAGTAACATACATACATATTTACAAATCTTAAATAGCTGCATTGTAATCAAACGGATTGAACACAAACACACATTTCCTACCATGTAAGCCTGGTCCAGAGCTTGTTTCCTGTAGTCAAGTTCTTCCTCTAAATAACCCTTCTGTTTACTGAACAGGTCCTGAATAATAAAAACAAGGGATGGTTTGTTCTTTAGCCTGACTAAAAAGGAATAGCAAGGGTTAAGGAATCACAAGAGGTAGAAGCTATGACCAATGAAGTGTCAATCACTAGTCTACAACTCCAAAAAGCCAAAGGAGGGGGCCACAGAAAACAAATGGTTAGATAATGCTGATAACTGTATTACTTAAAAGACTTTCTTTGGCACATGTGTTCATCAGCATGTCTGAAGTCAGTGGTCCCTCTCCCTCTCCCTCTCCCTCTGTGTGTGTGTGTGTGTGTGTGTGTGTGAGTGTGCGTGTGAAAACTGAAAGTTAGGCCCTGGTGATTACTGGGCTGAGGCACCTCGCTTATAAGGAAAGGCTACAGCGCTTCCACTTTTCTGTCTAGCAAAAGGGCACTTGAGGGGGGACATGATTAAGACGTACAACATGAGGCAGTGGATGGATAGAGGGATGTTATCACGCAACAGGGGACATCCATTAAAACTGAGTGTTGGGAGAGTTAGAACAGACAAAAGAAAATATTACCCAGAGTGTAATTAGTCTGTGGAACTCCTTGCCACAGGAGGTGGTGATGGCATCTGCCCTGGATGCCTTTAAAAGGGGATTGGACAGATTTCTAGGAGAAAGGTCCATTACAGGTTACAGATCGTGATGGGTATGTGCAACCTCCTGGTTTTAGAAGTAGATTACTTCAGAATGCCAGGTGCAAGGGAGTTATAAGAGGACACAGGCTTCTGGTTGTCTTGTGTGATCCCTGATGCCTTTGGTAGGCCACTGTAAGATTCAGGAAGCTGGACTCAATGGGCCTTTGGCCTGATGCAGTCGGGCTCTTCTTATGTTCTTATGATGCACAAAACCTTATCCACTTGATACTGCAGGCTGGATCGCAAGCATGTGTTTCCCTCATGGTGACTTGTAGCCAAATGGCTTTGCAGCCCTGAGTTTGTTCAAAGGAAGTCAGGGCGGGTGAAATCTTTCTGCCCTTTTGCAAAGAGGATGTGCAGTTTTAATTGACAAAAGTAAGAAGAGATGACTGGGCACAAAACGTGAATGGAAAGTGGACATTATTACATAAGTATGAATAGTAAAGGTAATAGACAGTTTTAACACCCTTCCCACAGTATACAACTACAGTGCAATTCTTTTGAATTCAATAGGATCTACTTCTATGTAATTGTGCATTGGATTGCAACCTAATGAAATCATACCTTTAGATTTCAAAGGATAGGGACTGTGAAATGGGGGGACAGACAGTCACACGCAATGACAGAAAAATGAACAAATCAGGATTTCTGAACTTTTGACCCATGGGCCTTCTGCAAAGATACAAATGCACATTTGTATTTACTTCCGGAAGCACCACTACACTTTCTGGGTTAAATGAATTTGCTAACTACATTTAAGGAAAAAAATTATCGCTGATGGTTGCATAAAGTCATATTTATTAAGTAGGGGAAAAAACCCCAACATGCGTTTCTGTTCTTGTTAGCCCCCAATGAAAGGCTGACACAAACTGTTTTCGTACCTTTTCATTTTCCACATCTATCATTTTCTGAGTGAGAGCCGCTTCAGTCTCCTCTATTTGTTTTAGCCACTGTATGAAAAGGATGGTGACAACATAAAATTGCAGCTGTCATATAGACACCAAATATAAACTACATTAACACTCTTTGAATCACACCTCCTCAATTCCATTAAAAATTCAACTTTGTAGACAACAAAAACCTCCCTAGATTTGAACATCTGAATGGCAACTCTATACATTCAAATGGATGAATCTCATTTTCCATGCATTAGGGGAACATCAGATATTATGTTTTATCAGGTGCTTATATGTGGACATGCCCCAATATCTGTGATATGTAAGGGATGCATTCTCCCCCCCCCCACACACACACACACACCGCGAATACCAGAAACCACAGATGTGGGAAAATGTGGGAGATTCTCACACAGATGTGGGAGATGTGGGAAGATGCGGGAGATGCGGGAGAATAGTGACCCCTGTGCACCCATTAAATTGCCTTTGTTGTACCGGAGAAGCACTTGCAGTGTGGGTGTTCTTGCTTAACCATCTTGCTTAAACTGAAGAGAGGTCTGCAGGCTACAGAGATTAACAGGAAGCAGGAACTCCTGCTTCCTGTTGTCGCCCTCTAGTGTGTAGACAGCAAAGGTAATTTAATGGGCAAGAGAGAATGGGTGAGATAATTTAATGGGAGAGAATGATCTGTGGATAATTGAAACCGCGGATAAGGGATCCACAGATCCAGGGTCCCACTTGTAGAATGTTCTTCACAAAAAAAGTAGTGCAGGTTTCCCCATATGAGCACATACTGACAAGAATTATGGAACACAACATTTTACTTATGGAGCATGAATAGTGCATAACACATGCGAGAAATCTAACTGGTGAAACAGCCCTGAGATGATTCAGCACAATTGTACCCATTTAGGAAAGACCCAAGAGAGGCCTAATCCTTAGCAACAGCAATCTCAACTCATGTTTTCATGACAATATTTTCCCCCAAAGGTTTCAGAATAGAGCTCCTGCGGGAAGACACTGTTTCCAGGAGCACTTGCAAGTGTGATCAAACCATAGACTCTTACAGAGATCCCTGGAGTCCTAATTGAAACTCATTTGGCATGTAGGTTGAGCGGAAATGAAGGAGTAGCAAACAGTGTGGCTGTATGTTCCGTTTTGCGCATGGCATTGTTGGCAGCATTGCTTCTTCCCGTGATAACTGAGCTATTCTATGCATCTCTTCAAGTGAGGAACTTTGGCTTTTCAGTGGATGTGAAATTGCACCAAATGTGCTGGCAACCCCATGTGTGGAACTCCTTCAGTGCTCATGCAAGAAGTGTAATGCAAAGGTGACTCGGCATGACTCAGCTCACCTATGGGCAAACTGTTTGAGCACAGAGATTGATCACAGGAATCAATCTTCTCCACAAAGCTTTGTGACAGGTACCCTGACGCCTATGGGAATCTATTACATAAAAAAAGCCTGCACACACAGCTGCTGTGGGAAGCCACTCAAAACTAGGCTGAACACAGTGGGTGGCATCCTAAAGCCTGCTTGCACAAGTCCCTTCCCCTCCCTGAGCCCTCCCCAAAAACACACCTGAGAGTCAGAAGACCCTCAAAAATGGTGTGGAATGAAGCCTGGAGGACCGCTATGGGAGGGGAATACTGCAAAAGCAGCTTCCACACAAGGTGTCATTGTTTCACCTCAGTTCCCAGCAGTGGCATAGCTACAGGGGGCACATTGGTGTAATGGCAGGTGCAAGCCCCAGCAATCATCTAGGTGTCTCCTAGTCTCTGGGAGTCTGTGCAGAGCAGAGCTGTTCCCAGGGGAAACAACCAGGAAACGTTGGACACACACTAAGAGCCCCAGCGGCTGCCTCAAGTGAAGACAGCTTCTAATTATTGTTAGCTGTGTGCAGCTTAGCGCTTCAGCAAGGGCTCATTTAGCATTGGCTGGCCAATTAACTCCTGGCCACTCAGCTGGCATATTGACCAATAAAAGCCTCTATCTTGGGTCATTGCTTTGCCCCTGGACCTGGCTAAGGGATGCTAGCAGGCTGGAGGGCATGGTGTTGGAGCAGGTTGCATGAACTTATGTGTGTGCCTGGAGATGCCTCTGGATTTCAGAGGTGTTCCTGTGTCTGACGTCTGTAAGGGCTTGTGTTTGTAATAAAGCTCTGTTTTTGTGTGTAAGTTGGCCTCGGACTTCTACTCGCTCCTTCCTCTGACTAGAAGAGCCCTCGGCCCCTGGCAAGAACTGTGGGTGGGATGCAACACATGGAAAATACCACAGGAGCTGCGATGTGCCATGTAAATGGCCCCTCCCCCTCACTGAGGGAGCCATTCTGGGCAGCGATGGCAAAGCTCAGGCTCTTATTGAGCATGCCATCTTACAGATAGTGGGAGGGGCCATTTACATGGTGCATTGTGGTGCCTGCAGTACTTACTGAACTGTCCCTATAGCTATTCCTTTGATTTCCAGGAATATCTTCTGTGCAGTCTGGAATGCTAACTGCACATTCCTACTCATGTCCACTTGGCAGTAAGTGCCATTGCGTTCAATGGAACTTACTCCCAGATAAGTGTGCATTGGATTGCAACCCAAATTTATATATTTTTTCCCAATGTGCTAAAACGTTCCTTCCTGCCTCAAGTTGAAGACATTCTCCCTGTATTCTTTTCTCTGATTGCCAGTAAAGTACATGCTCTTCAATCACTCTTTTTCTGCAAAAATAGTTATCTCTATTTCTGCATGAATTCAATAGCACCAGGGAAGGGGTCTGTCCTCATAGGCTGAGTTTATATTATATTACCATCATTCATGGCTTGTGCAGTCCAAACCACTACTATGTCCAAGTCTGATCCTTCAGACTTCAGACCTGTCCAAACTTCTGCATCTTTCATTTCATTGCTAAAAATAAGTCTCTCTGAAGGAAACGTGCTACTGTAACTTCACTCTATTTTCTTAAACACTCATAGAAAGTGCATGGATAAAACATTTTGGTCACTGGCTTTTCCTGCCCCTTCTTCAGCTTTATCAAAAGATTAGAAAACCTGGTCGTTTTTGCTTTCTGTTTATGCACTTGCCTACTTAAAGCACAACCCTCTGCATGTTTACTCAAAAGTAAATCTCACTGTGTGCAATAGGGATAATGCCCTGGAAATTATGCATAGGCTTGCAGCCTTTCTTGACTTCCATTGTCAAGTTCCCCCCCCCCATGAATGAAGTCACAAATTTCATTTGAATTGCCTAGAAAGCAACGAGTAAAAACAACAGCAAAAATACATTGGGGAAAATACAGCTTTTTATGGACTGGAAAGTTCATGCTTCAGACCAACAAATCTGCATTGATTTGAATTCTACCTTTTCACAGAGGGAAAGTACAGTGCCAGCTTGGATTATTGCAACCTGCTCTTCGTTTCTCAAATTCTAAAATATAAAAAAAGTTTTGCATAAGTCATAATAGTGTATTACATGAATTCATTCTTCAAAAGTAATTCCAGCGCAATGCAGGCACTACTGAGCGCAACAACTTTCCTTTAATTTAAAAGAATATTTGCAAGGGTACACTACTGTCGCAACACCTTTACCTAACAGATAATTTGCAAATCATCCCTGTTCTCTCTACACCTAGGGGCAAATGCAACATTACACAAAATGTACACAAAATGCTAACTGGGCAAGTGGCACTTTTTCAAGTGGTGTCCTCTTATATTTAGCAGGGGGAGAGCAATTGTCCCTCTTCATCCCAGCACAGTGTCTTTTTTGTGGCTGTTGCTGGTGGTGTTCTCCCTTCTTTTAGATCGTGAGCCCTTTTGGGACAGGGAGCCATTTAACTTTAATATTATTTGCCTGTAAACCGCTTTGTGAACTTTGTGTTGAAAAGCGGTATAATACTAGTGACTGATCGATTGATTGATTGATTGATTGATTGATTGATGTGTGTCCCGATCCATGCTTTTTTTCCTCCCAAATAGTGTGGGCTGGGGGCACAAAACAATGGAGAACCACAACTGGTGGGTAGGGAGACTTTGCCACCACTGTTGTTCCAATCCTGATCATATTACAGGTTAGGTATCCCCTTATCCGGACGGCTTGGGACAGGAAGGTATCTGGACTTCACATTTTGTCTGGATTTTGGAATAACTGCATCAATGAAATGAGAAACGTTTGCTCCTGCTCTTTGTACTGTTACGCATAAGAGTGTCTGCTGGCCTCTGGCATTTTTCAATAGTTTTGATACAGGTACACACTTCAGGGAACAGAACTCAGAACCTGTACCTGTACTGTATGTGGGAATGAGCACAAGCATTCACACTATAGAAATGTTTTTAAAGTCTTGGACAAAAATGCCGGGATTTCAGAATAGTCCGGATTTTGGCTGCCTGGATAAGGGGTAATTTACCTGCATTTACAAATAGGCAACATAATCATTTGAATGGGCTGCCAATCATTTTATTGGCTGCTACTGAAAGACAATAAAAGCTTTTTTTTTTCTCATAATAGGAGATGGGTATGATTGGAATTGGAACTGCAGAGGGGCAGAGTCCCAAAGCCTTCCCATTCCAAGCTGCAGTTGTGTCCCATTTCATCCCATTACCCCACTGTTGTGGAAAACACACACATGGACTGCAGTGTTTATCCTGCATAATGTGTCATTTGACCCTTACTGAAGAGCCAGCTTCAGTTAGTTAGAAGAGAAGAGGCTTCAGCTAGTGTTGCCAAGTCTCCTGAGGGTCAGACCCTGAGACAGAGCACAGAAGTTCAAGTGACCCTTAAGTGGGTCATTGTATGTATATTTTTCTTTACTCGCAAATAGCAGCTGTCTGGGTTCATGATTTGGATCTGGATCAAGACCACAATACAGAAGTAAGAGATGCTTAATCCTGTACCTCCACCCCCTTTCCCCCCACCACCACTGAAAATCTTCCCCCTGGGGAGAAATGGCTCTTAAACCTTTGAAGTGCCTTCATTTGGCTACAATGCAGTGGTGTCATTCAAATGATTTAGGAACAGGAACTCACTTTTGAGTTCAAATTCAAATGTTGAAACAAAAAAACAACCACCACCCGGAAGCAGCCACGGAGCCCGTTTAGGATCCGGAACACCCGTTCTGGTCCGTTCCCCCTGAATGACATCACTGCTACAATGGTACATTTGGGGGTTAAATAGCCACTTCAGGGGGCAAGAAACCAGTGTAAAAAAAGTTAAGGGATAAAAAACCCTCTGTGACCTGTAGTCCCATCCCAAATCATGGGCTTGCACAGCTGCTACTTACAAGTAAGAGCAAGTCTCTTAACTACACATTTAACACCATGCAGTTTATCCCTTAAGGGTTATACTGGAGAATTTATGAGAATAAGTTAGCATCAGTCTTTTGACCGCTCATCTAAGCCTTGTCTCCTGCATGAAAGGAGCATGTTTTTTTAAATGCGTTTCATAAGTAGGGGTCATTTGGAATCTGAGACACACATGCAAGCCAGAACCCCTTCTTAAAAAAGGATTTTTTTTCCTTTCAGGTGCATACTGACAATATTTTTTAAAAAAAATCAGTCTCAGTGGAAGGATGGACAATTGATCCGAACACATGAGCCTTCTGAGAGAGAGAGCTTTAGCCATTGGTTCCCAAACTGTGAGCTGTGGCTCCCAGGGGAGCCGTGGAAACCATGCGGGGAGCCACAGAATCCTCAGGAAACACCAGCCGGTCTATACCACATATAGGATTGTAGCCCTAATGGGGAGCTGTGGTTAATGGTCTAGTAGGTCAAGAGAGCTGCTAGTTGAACAAGTTTGGGAACCACTGGCTTTAGCCAAAGGACGTCACCAGCAAAACAACGTATGAATTTAAATCATTACAGCTGAACAGAAAAAAGAGATGTATCTGGGTACAGTTTCCTTGATTCCAATTGTTCAATATTTTGGCTATCAGATTTTCAAATCTCTCTCTGGACACTAGAAACATATATTTAAAAATGAAAGGCTGGCATTCTCAGAATTGCATGGAACCCAGAGCGCAATCCTAAACTGAGTTAGGCCGGCATAAGCGAAGTCAGCAAAGTTTGGCCAGCACAAGGGGTCAAACAAAGTAGGTTTGCACCACTGTCGGAAGAGAGGCCAGCACACAGACGTGCACCATCCTCCCTGACTCCCAGGGTAGTCCAAACATACTTTATGGTGACCCTTGTGCTGGCCAAACTTTGCTGGTTTAGCTTATGCTGGCCTAACTCAGTTTAGGATTGCGTCCTCTGTGAGTCAAGGAGAAGTGCCTTTAAGACCACATCTAGCCCATAAGCATATGTTGCCACCTCCCCTCCTCCAATGCTGACATGCTACAGGGTGGGGCAAAAAAAAAGGTAACCAAAATACTCATGTCATTTATACACTGTACTATCCCAGTTATTACTCTTTATTCTATGATAGCATATTTTACATGTCTTCCTTCATTGCGAAGCACATGTTCCATGCGATTGATTATGCAGGTGGTGCACAACTACACCACTGTGATCCACACACTGCAATCACCACAGTGATCACGGGTGGTGCACCACTGATCACTGAATCTATGTTCGTGTGAAGCTCTTCTAGAGTTCGTGGAGTTGGTGTGAAACATCTTTCTTGTAACATTCCCCATAGAAATGCATCACATATTGTGAGGTCTGCAAGATGGATAAGGAAAGTCAGACGCTCAAAAACTTTCTCCCACACTTGACTGGCATTGTCATTTGTTCTGGTGCTTTGTGATCATCCAGAGTATCCAGCATTCTGATTCGGTTACCTTTTTTACTTTTGTCCCACCCTGTATATCAACAAAAAGCCTCCCATTCACAAATGGAGAATTAGAACTATATAAATAATTAGCTACCCCATTATCACCAAGGATATCTAGCTTCTTCATAAGTTCAGAAATGTTCACATCCTGGAAAAGAAATTTCAATATTTTTTTTTTCAAACTAATGAGCTTCACATAATTTGTATGTGCTTTAAATGTGAAAAAAATTCTGACACCAACAACAAAATTTCCCATTGTATCCACACACACCCAAAAAGTGAACTTGGTTTCACTATAGTCCATTATGGGAAATTTAAGGAAGAATGGTTCTCAAAGAATCTAGTGAACAGGCAATTGTTTCAGTGTTATCAGTTATGGAATACTCTGCTGCTATTTATTTATTTACATTCAAAAACTGAGAATAATTACTATTAACATAAAAGATGTCTTAAAACTGCATTATACTTCAACTGCTAACAATGAATAGAACTTTTAAAAAATCAGGCTTTGTGGACTAGCTAATACTGTACTTATTTTACAGAGAAAAATAATTTCAAAATTCAGAGGCAAGATGCCAACCATGTTTTATATAAAACTAACTTGTGGTTAACAGTGAGATGAGACTGCTCTTGTCACATAACAGTGAATGCCTGAGGCTGGGGAGTCGGTGTGCAGCACAAAGGATGACAGGAAAGTACATGTAAAATGTCATGGGGATGTTCCTAGAGCATGCAGATAGCCATTTCCAAATACTTTAAAGGTTGGAGGTTGCATAATTTTACAAGGCCAGACGGTGGTGTGGGCAGGCTGGCCAGCACCCAATGTGGAGCTTACCTCAAGGAAGCTCGACATTCCGGAAGTTTTTTTTGGGGGGGGGGGGTGTGTGTGTGACATGATTATGTTGTCATGTCATCACAGCACCCCAACTGCTTCTGGAGTGCCCCAATTTGGAGCCAATCAGAGGCAAGGGCTGGCAGGGATCGCCCATGAGGAGAAACATAAAAGCCCCATCGGCTGCACTGGGCTTGTGACACCACTAAGGACAGATTAGACATAATGGTGGCAGCCATGTCTGTTTCAATCATGTGACTGCACCATTCAGGTATAAAGCAGGTGGGTGAGTGTTTCCTTTTAACTTCAAAGAGGGCACACAAATGAGGAGAGCTGAATCCTTCCCCATTTCCCTGGTCCATTTTCCCACCCCACCCCCCAGGCCCAATTTCTGTCATGCTGGGAACATGGCATGTGATAACTGACCACTGGGAGGAAAACGGGGGGGGGGGGAGGATTCACACATCCCAATGCTTTAAATGTGAAGACATTTCCTAGAGGCTGCCATCATATCTGGTTTGGCCCACAGTTTATTCCTAATCCTTTGGGATTCATACAAGGACCAACAAATCTGCATCTACCTTGATTCCCTCCTGATGACAGAACAGTTGAAGTGCACTTCCATTGTTTTCAGGGAAGGCAGTTATGTGGAGGTTAAAAGCTGGAGACCTTCGTTCTCTCTCCTGAGGAAAAATGTTGTTCAAAAGAAGAACATATATGGTTATAAGAGACACCCGCCCTCTCTTCTCCATCTCATTCCAACCAAGCAAAAGAAAGCTCAGTAATCAGGCTTTATGGTTACACACCTTAGAACCCATGGAAGGTTACAGAACACAGGCATCTCTCCCAAACCATAAACATACACTAAAGAGACCCTATATGTTACATGAGATTCTGTGCAGTTAGAATGTTAAATCAGGGAATGTTTCAGTTGAAGTCTGAAAAGGGGCATTTTCAAGGTGAAAAAGGTTTCAAGGTTTTTTTCTGCACTGCAGCTTCTGAGTTTAAGCTTTTGAGTTTGAGCTTTCGAGTTTGCTTTTCAAACTCAAAACACCACACATTATGGCAAGAGGCAGCCAAACACCATTCAAGTTGCAGCAAATTATTTCGTTGTTGGGAGATGCAAATAATCATTCAGAACATTCACTGAAGAGCTACTGTTTTAAGGACCCACGTATGACACCATGAACTGAGTATTGACAATTGGAAGAATTACCATCAGAACACACAAAACAGTGCTTTGGCTCCTGGAAATCTTCTGGGCTGGCTAATAACAAAAACAAAGCAATCACTGTGCTATCACATTGACTGCATCATGTGGCCAGTTTGAACACACTAGGTTCATTCAACAGATTCCAATGAACTAGTTCTAGAAGGGATGAGTTAATACGAGTCTTGGGGTCAAGCTAGATGTGAGGTGGAAGCTCAGTGACTAGACCTCTCAACTTCTTTGTCCTTTTTCAAACACAGCTGAGGGAGGCAATTTTCATAGGGCTAAGGCATAGGGACAGGGGTCTCCAAACTATGGTCTCGGGGCCAAATCTGGCCCGCCACAAGATTTTATCTGGCCCACAGCAACTTCTATTTGTGTCAGAGCATTTGCCAATGTTTGACATTTTTACTCATTATATATCATTTCTCAGTTTAAGCACAGCATTGGTTCTTTGTAATTGTTACATTTCTCTTTTGTTCTGAATCAGATTGTGTGGATTACAAAAAAAATTCAAGTTAAAGCCTATTCATTCATTAATAAATGATTTTTTTTGGCCTGCAAAAACATGTAAAATATACCATGTGGCCCTCGTACTGAAATGTTTGAAGACTCCTGGCATAGAGGAAGGGCAAGACTCTCCCATACATCATGCCCCCCCATCCAGGTTAAGCCCATCTGTAACACATTTTGGAAGGGGGGAAAGATGCTGGGAGTTCCACACATGTCTGGTTTGGTCCTCAGTTCTTTGATTCGGTTTGGTTTGTAAAAACCATCTAGACCTCATGCCTGAAAATACCTTCGATAGCAATACATGGACCTAATAAATCAGCAATTCTAAAAATCACTGCAGGAAATTTAGTTCACTGCAAAGTTCACTAAAGGTCCACTGCAAGCCACAAAAGGTAAAGGACAGACTGTGCTAGACTTAAGAGGGTAGTCTCTATTTATAGCTGCTGGAAAGGAGGGGTTGTTACATAGAGAAGAGAGCAGGGCGTGCTCTTGAGAGGTTTCAGCAATAGTTACACTGGTATCTTTCACCCAAAACTGCAGTTTTGCAATTTTTGCAGTTATGCAAGGATTAAAGGAATAATGATTGGAAAGGACAGGAAAGCATGCGAAACAAGGGGATGAGACAAATATTAATCAGTTGCCATGGGTACCAGCAAATTCAAGATAATGAGAAGAAAGGGAATAACTGGCACCTGTAAATTATATACAGTGGGATTCCGGTATCTGTGGAGGTTCAGGAAACCCCTGTGGATACGGTGTCTGCAGATACAGGGGTCTAATTTTAACTACCTTTAAACACATACAAAAAAGCACCAAAATCAGGTTTCTACCATTTCTTTGTTAAACCCTGCCATTTATAAAGCTATGTTTTAGAAGTGGGTTTAGCCCTGAAAGACCCACTTCTGGGTTGTTTGGAGGTTCCTTGCCCCAGAGTGTGTTGCAATGCATTATGGGGTGAACCTGGAAGGAGCACGGAACCTCTGTGCAACCTGGAAGTGGGTCTTCTGGTGCTAAACATAGCTATAGAGCAGTGTTTCCCAAACTGGGGGTAGGGACCCACCAATGAGTCACCAGCCAATTTTTGATGGGTTGCGGAAAGTTTTTGAAAACATTTAAAAAAATTTTTTGCAAGTACCCTTGCCCAGTTTTCAGAAGAAAATTGTAACCTGGAATGCTAACCTGTGCTATGAGGTTATTCCTTATCTAGTAATTATAACACTGTAGATCAGGACTTTTCAGTATGAGGGCCACATCATATATTTTACAGATTTTTGCAGACCCAAAAAAAAATGCTTAATGAATGAATGAATGAATGAATGAATGAATGAATGAATGAAATTTAAATGAATGAATCAGCTTTACTTGGCTCTTTTTTGTAATCAGCATGATATGATTCAGAACAAAAGGAAAATGTAATATTTACTAAGAAATGCCATGCTTAAACTGAGAAATAATTATCTAATGAGTAAAAATATCAGATATTTGAAGTTGCTACGGGCCGGATAAAATCTTGTGGTGGGCCAGATTTGACTCCTGGGCTATTGTTTGGAGATGTGCGAACCCAGTTTCAGCCTTTTGCCTGGACTGGAAATCCCTATCTGCACATCTGGCTCACCAGTTGAGCCTTCTGGGTAGCCTAGAATGACTGTAAAAGTTTGGTGGAAACCGTCTTTGAACTCCATTTCTAGGGAGGGTCTAGCAAATGTGAACACACACATAAGATCTCAAGAAAAGTAATCCAATTTCCTATCTTTTTCAAAACCAAAAATGGGTGGAAAAGGAGATTTCACCAGAATAGTTTTCATAATCACTTCCTGATGCCCATAAAAACAACACATTAATTTTGGCAATCTGGATCAGATCATGTGACACTGTCTTCTATCAAGTCAAACCACTGGCCCAGTAATGTGTACTCTGACTGGTAGAAGCTGTCCAAGTTCTTAGGTGAATGTATTTGCCAGGCCTGCTAATAGAGACCCTTTTAACTGAATGACAAAGAACAAATCTTGGAATTCATGAATGCAAAGCATGGACCATACTATGGTCCTTCCTTTGTAGACAAGATTCTTACTTGAATTTAATGTTTTCATCACAATCTTGTATCATTAAGCAAGATTTAATGGATCTCTATAGCATTATGACTAAAAGCTTGTTTTGGGGGGAAAACCCCATCTGCATCTATTACAATTCTCATAAGCCTATAACTCATGCCTTGAATGGTTGGTCTGGCTTTGCGGGCAAGTTAATACTGGTAAGTACTGTTACACCCCAGTTTGTGGTCCTTACAGTGAAAGATTTCAAAGAGCTTCATTTTCAAAGGAGCCGAAGCTATCAAGATAGCTTCCGAGGAATACTACTTAAAAGCTGGAAAGCTTAGATGCTATTGTGCAATTAAAAGTGGACAATCCATTAACGATATGCATCTAGGCACTTAAGACAGCAATGCTATACACAGTTTCCCAAGAGTAACCCCACTGAACACAGTGGGACTTACTTCTGAGCAGACATACCTATATAATAGGACTGCACTTAATGTAATGCTGGACATTTTGGGAACACTAATAACCCATTGTATCCCTCAAAAGGTCATCAAACAGGTGCAATAGCTAAATAAAACAGCGGAACAAATAATTTTCAGTAAGACTGAGATGGAACATCCATACAGTATGATGTAGTAGAAAGTATGGAGGCTGTATGTTCCTGGAGTCATACAGCAGACAAAATTCTGCTGCAGCAGACTACTAGCCTACCAACCATTTGACATTTACATTTATTCCAAATATGCAGTGTTTAAGGGCTCAATCCTAACCTGGAGTTAAGCCGGCACAAGTTAGGGCAGCAAAGTTTGACTGGCCCAAGGGACACCATAAAGTATGTTTGGGCCACTCTCAGAGTCAGAGATGCTAGCACACAGACGTGTGCCATCCTCCTGGACTCCAAGAGTGGTCCAAATGTGCTTTATGGTGGCCCTTGTGTTGGCCAAACTTTGCTGGCCTAACGGTGCTGGGCTACCTCCAGGTTGGGATTGTGCTCTAAGTGATGTTTCTCTGATCAAAATCATTAGGATTATGTATGACTACAATATAGTATGAAAATGCTTCTCATATTATTTTTACAAAAACAGTTTGGCCCCTCCAAATACATTGGACACATGTTTGGTTTTCTGTTTATAAAAAAGGAACCAGATACAACACCACTAACACTCACAAGACAGGACCACACGGAACAAAACAGCTTGCTAAAAAAAGTCCATTTTATACGGCATTGTCACTTTACTATGAAGAGATGCCACTATTTTTTTCAAGTCACTAGAGATATTTGCCCTTTCAAAAATGACTGAAAGAAAACTTAAATCAAAGGAAGAAGACAACAACTGAAATGATGGATGTGTCACAACCCTTTGACTTTTTTCCATGCAGAATGTGCAGAAGTGTGTTATTTGAAATAATGCCAGCTGAAAGTTGGTAGTATGCATATCAGACAATGTCACATGCAGGAAAGGAGCGGTCATGGAAATGAAACAAATAAAAAGGCAAAACACTGAAAAAAGAAAACATTTTATTGGGTGCAAAACAAAGTCGATGCAATATACATATTAACTATGTTACATTGTCACAGAGTGAGCATTCTCCCCAAAACCACATTAAGGCAGTGGCATTATATTCATTGCCCAAATATCACAGCAGCAGATTTCCAAGAATCTGATTAGTAGGAGGGAAAACCTGACACATACATCAAATGCTAACAGGCATCATAGGAATTTCAGCTTGGGTTCAAAGACAAGCTCAGCTCCGTTGGAGAGCTTACAACACAGAGAATCTCTTACTTCCAGTTCTAGGACTCGGAATTCCAGCAGCTCATTCTGGTCTTTGGCATCCTGCATCTCACTCTTAAGGTGGTTTTCTTCCATTTCCATTTTGCTAATCTGAAAGAATCACAAAACCGTGAACCAAGGTAGGAGAACTACATTCAGTGAACACATCTGACAGCAGGGGAACGAAATGGAAGCCACGGCAAGAAGATGCTTGTTCCAATAAACTAGTGGGCTTCAACCTTTTTTGTGCCACGACCCCAATATATCAATTAATTAATAAAGAATGAGACTGGGGACCCAACTGTCGATCAGGCCTCCTTCCAGGACCTTAGTTGCCCATCCCACACCCATCACCACCCACTCCCCACTCCCAGCACTGTTCACTGTAACTAAATATTATTATTAGAGAGAACAGAAAAAGCTATCATGAAGCCTGGCACTAGTGAAAGCTGATTTAGCCCCTAAGAACCTGAGCAGGACTGGGACACCGTCCAATCTCCTGGTACCTGAAGGGGTACATCAGGAAGCCTCTGTCACTGCCCTCCCATCGCAGGATGCAGTGCACAGCCCACTGATGTGGTTCCATCAGCGATGAAGAGTTGAATGTTGGATAGGATTGGGCCCTGTATCACGCACCTTCCTCACCATCATCCTGGATACCAATAATACATATATATTACCAATATTCTACAAGCATATTCATATACACCCCACTCGTCCCCATATGCTATTAGTCTTGACACTTCCACAGAGCAGGGCAGGTTAGTTACCTAGGAGGGGGGAAAAGTCTCACTGAATGACTGACTGGCTAGTTTCCCCCCTTTCTTACTTCTGAGTATATCAGGAATTGTGAAGTGAATGGGGGCAGGGATGGGAGATTCCATTGTGGCACTTTGAACGGAGCCGATCCTTTTTCTGTACTCGCTGCAGCCGTGCTCGCTTGAGTAACAGTAACAGGTCAGCACAGCTTTTGTTTCTTGTTTACATAAATGAAATGGAGGTTCAAGGAGTGAAGGATTTTCAGCAACACATCACTGACCTGCCAGAACATTAAAAAAGTAAAGGTTTCCCCACGACCGAATGGTCTAGTCGTGACCAACGGTAGGGGGCGGTGCTCATCTCTGTTTCAAAGCCTGTAGAGCCGGCGTTTTTGTCCGATCATGTGGCCGGCATGACTATACGCTGTAGCGTACAGAACGCCGTTACCTTCCCACCGAAGTGGTCCCTATTTATCTACTTGCATTTTAGGTGCTTTTGAACTGCTAGGTTGGCAGGAGCTGGGACAAGCAACGGGAGCTCACTCCGTCACGCAGTCTCGAACTCCCAACCTTGCGGTCGAAAGCCCAGCAACAGCGGATTAACTCGCTGTGCCACCACGTCCCCAGAACATTAGGGGAGTGTGAAATGACAACTCCGAGAACAGCCCCCCCTGCCAGCGCCTCCCATTTTTGTGTGTGTGGAGAGAGTTGAAAGGCTTGACTTGAGTCAAAGTGACTTGTGAATTTCTGCAAGTTGAGTTGCCATGGGTGTGTGCTAGGACTTGTGCATGAGTCGAGTCACAGGGGAAATGGAGACTCATGACTCAACTCGGACTCAAGATCAGTGACTCGTTCCCAACTCTGTTTCATGGCAAACAATATTATCATCGTCCTTCTCTTCACATACCTTTTCTAGTAGTTCTTGGTTGGTCCTGAACAGTATCTGCTTTTCTTCTATCCATTTAGAATCCTGCACAAGAGAAGTTTCAACATTAAAATAATGTTTTATCCGTCGCACAAAGGACCATTGCAATCAGGTAAACTAATCAATGTGTGCAAGTAGGAAATAAGAGAAAGTCCTTTACATATTTGCTCTTTGTTTAGTGGTAGTCATGTGGCATCAAAGAACAGAAGTGTCTTGATTAATCTTGATTACCCAGAAGTTTCATTAAACATAGAGATGTGGAGAAGGGGGGGGGGGAAAGGGTATCGTACCAATGCTGCACATGGCCTCCAGAATCCTCATTGTGAAAGAAAAAAGGGTGAAATGAAAATGGGCCTCTCATGAGATATAGAGGGGTTGACCTGAAAAGTTGTTCTAAATTGGGTCAGAATCAGGCAAGGCTCTTCAATATGAAAAGCTTAACGTTGTTATGAGAAGTTGTATAGGTTAGACCTATACAATGGGAGGCCCCTGCAAATACCGAAACCCACGGATAATTAAATCAGCAAGTTACAGGCCAATAGGGACTCTGGACATGACTTGAACGTTGTTCTGGTTGCATCCAGAGCCGTTCTGAGGCCCGTAGAGGCTGCACAGGCTTCTACATATCTCAGAAAGTCTCTGAGACAGGACCAGAAGGAGCTTCCGGTCACGACAGAGAGGTCCTGTGGGTACTCCAGTCGCAGGTTTGGAACCTGCAGTGGGTCAAATCTACGGATTCCAAACCTGGTGACAACGAGGAACCATGTAAGCAAGTTAATTTCAAAGGCACACAAAGGATCGATTTGCACAGCAGTCACATTCCCCCTTCCCAATGACAACTGCAGCTATCATAATAGCCATTCCACACAACCAACCACATTAGCAGCCAATATCAATAATAAAACCCTTATCAAATGTGAACCAAGTGACTGGAAAAGAAAAGAAAGCTTCCATCGCCTAATAAATACCAGTTCAGTTGGTCTGTTCACTACCTATTGTAAGCGTCTGTAGGACCCCCACATTCTAATTGTGCAACTATACCAGCAAACTCTGCAATACCCAATTTGGAGAAGCAACAAGAAAGTCAGTTTCAAAAGCTCAGCCTTCCAATGAAGCTATCTTATTCTGAGTCAGGTTGATGCCCCATTGCCTGTTTGACTGGCAGATTTTCTGGGCCTCAAGGTGGTAGTCTCTTCCATCACCTGCCACTTCTTTAAACCAGAGATGCCAGGATTAAGCCCCAGCTGGAGACTTCTCCAGGTACGGAAGGTACTCGACCGTGGAGCTACAAGAACCGTCCCCAAGATTACAGTCTGATGAGATGGACTGAAGCCCACAAAAGCTTTTGCCATAATAAATATGCTACCCTGTTAAGTATTGTTGATCCTTTTCAGAAAGGAAATCTAGATACTATTTTCTTCAACTAAACAAACCTAGTCAAATCTCAACTGAACCAAATCTCTGAGCAGTTTCAGGCAAGGTAATAATCTTGCAACTTTATTTTCCTTTTGTAAATATGGGTATAAAGAACTAGTCTACCTTTTAAGGACTTTGTGAGGATTTACTGAGGTGATGTACACAAGGCACTTAGAAGCATTATCAAGCATGATCATGAGGGTGATTGCTCTTATTTTTAAGGAAACTGATGCATTCTTTTTGAATTACTGTTAAGTCTCAACTCTGATCAAGGTATTGAAGATACCTGCCTGCTTATTATTCACATGAAAAGTATCATACGTGAATGAAGACAGCCACAAGGCTGATGAGCTTGTAAGAATACCTCTCATTCAGCTGCAAGACAAGCATTTCACTAAGATAATGACATCATGTGCAAGAGAACTTTATTTGTAAAACAACATTTATTTTGAAAAACAGTTTCAGTTTAGCATTGAACTAAGCAGGAGATACAGAAAACCCCAAGAAGCAAATGTGTCCGTCCCCCCTTTTTAAGGCTACCTAATTCACATTCATGATCAAGTCCACAGCTCAGTACAGTAGCAGCTAAAAGGGTGAAGAAGGCTGCAGTAAATAAAAAAGCAACTCTTAACCCGAGGCATGGATAAGCCCAGCTTCTTCCCAGCTTTGCAGCTGAGATGACAGACATACATCCTAGTAAACCAAACGATGCCTTAACCACTAGGAGAGGTATTTGAAAATGGTCCTTTTTTGAAAATTTGTTGAATTAAAATGCAATATGTGGTGTTTTGTGTTTTATTCACAACTGAATACACAATTCCAGTGGTGTTTGAAAAGTGTGGCGTTTTGTGTTCTTACAGTAGGTCAATATCCATGGAGAGTCCATTCCCAGACCTCCCCCCACCCCCAGATACCAAAAACAATGGATAAAGAAATCAGTGGCCAGACTTCAGGACACAACCAGAAGTGCTTTCCGTTTGCATCCGGAGGTGTTCTGAGTCATGGGGTGGTTTTGCGTGACCTCCCCACGACTCAGAACACCTGCTGAAGCCTTTGGGCAGACACTTCTATTCCTATTTCGCTAAACTTTGTGTAAACTGGAAGTTACTCAGAAGACCTCCCAGACACGACCTCTGGTTGCTTCTGGGAGGTTCTCTAAGATTCTCCAATGTGGGTTTGTGATCCGCATTTGAGTCAAATCCGCAGATTGCAAACCAGTACTTAGTTAACAAAAACAAACACCCCTAGCCATCAGCTTAACACCTCTATCTAAACTTCAGAGGGCTAACTCTTCTTTAAATTTTAGAACTGGTCACATATATTAGGCAGTTTAGCCATTAACAACAAAAATAAGATTCCAGAAGGTGGGGTGAAGGGCACAAGGGGAGACAGCTTTCATAGAGGACAAGTCTATCAATGGCTATTAGTCACCATGGCTATAAGGAAACTTCATGTTTAAGAAGCTGCATATCTCTGCAGTTGCTGGTATTCATTCTTTTTTGAATTTCTTGAATGCACTTGGGTTGGCCCCCACTAGAATTTGGCTGGCCTTGACAGACTGTTGAATGTCAGGACTTCTTATGTCCTTATTAGGACAGATGGACTGTTGCCTTGTTCTCAGATTGATCTTTTGGGAAACTGCTGCTATGCTATATGGCACTGATGCCTGAATGAGAGACTTTTAAGAAGCTAGCAGGCCACTGCAATGCAGCTCAGGTTTCTAGCGGAGAAGGTATCAATGATTGCTTCTAGCCCAGTTCTCAGCCTTGCATATTTTGAGGGCTTGCATGATTTGACAGCAATGTAGATCCACTTTCTCTCAAGAAAGAACACTGCACTCACCAATGAAGTCTTCTGAGACACTTAGGATCCGATCCTATCAAGCTTTCCAGTACTGATGCAGCCATGCCAATGGGCTGGGCGCTGCATCCTGCGGGGGCGGGGGGTTGCAGGCACAGAGACTTCCTCTAGGTAAAGGGATATTTGTTCCCTTACCTTGGAGCTGCATCGGTGAAGTTACTTAGGATTGGGCCTTTAGGATCAAGATGTCCCTTTTGGAAGCAACATCAATGACTGTAAGTATGTGGAAGTGTCCTTCTGTCTGCAGTGGGCAGAGCCAGCCCTACACGGAACAACTGGAACAGCGTTCCAGAGCGTCCTGGCTACATGACATCACTGCTGACACACACACACACTCACTGCAGTCTGAATTAGGGGAAAAAACTGCTAGCCAAAGGCCAATTCAGGCTAACAGAAAAATTCCTACCCAGCCCCAAGTCACCAAGCATGTCTGAGCCAATGACATGGCTGATTAATGTGTAGTTTGAGACCACCAATTGAGATATAATCCTTGGGTCAGGATGCTTTGCCCACCTAGAGGTTGGCCAGTGATTGAGCCCCCCCCCTTTCAGCAAGGCCTTGTCACTGTTTTCCTGCCTTAGCTTAATGGCGGCTGGTCTCTGGCTTTTCTTCCTATGTATTTGGTGTAATAAAGTGGCCTGTTCATCTATATCTGTCTCACATTATTATTTGGGGGAAGCACAGCTAATTGTGCTGTCAACTTGATCCTCTGGATTCAATGGAGCTTGCTCCCACCTAAGCATACTCAGGTCTGTAGCTTATTCAACCACTTAAACTACTCTTCAGTATACATATTAAATATAGTATCTTTTGTCACTTAGTCCTTGCCAACCTTCTTTCCAGTAGTATAGCAGCAGCTAGTGTATATCAAACATACAGATGTACCAGGAAGCAATGAAGATGACAAAAGCAGCACAGCATCCAAAAGAGAGAATGATGTGACAGACAGCATGCAGAGAGCCCTTTACCTGTCCTCTCTCCAGCAGAGCTTTCTCCAGATCTTCTATTTTTGCTTGGCATCTGAGAAGATCAGCTTGGAGTTGTTCCCGCGTCTGAAAAAAGTTGAAACCATCTCTGTGAACATGGTGACGACTTGGATGCAAGGGGCTACTTCCTATGTTCTATATTGTTGTAGGACCCAATCCACACATTACACAGAGCAGAATGGCAATGAGAAGTGCAGAATTCTGGAACTGTTCCAGTCAGAACACACTGCAGGCAGGGAGCCATAGTTCTGAATCCATCCGCATGCAAAACATCCCACATGCAGTGAACCAGAAAGTCAGGGAGAGATCTGCACTTAGTCTTTTCTCTATGGTGATATATTTGTATTTTATTAAAATTTCAGTTATGGGACACGGAAAAAAGGTTACATTAATAGGAAAGGTAAGACACAGGATAGAACACAAGGTGTGGAGGGTTACAACCTATCTAATATAATCACTAAATTATCCTAAAACATCTAGCTACTTAAATTCTAAATAAAATCTATTTCTACTTCTAAGGAGGAAAATCCATCTTAATAATGCTAACAAAGAAAGGAAAATGCCAAAAAAGATAAAGCTTAACTCCATTTACTCTTGACACAAAGCTTAACAAGAAACTCTTGTTTCTCTATCTGCGCATGTACTAAATGCAGTCAGGGTTTTTGCACGGGGAATCATGCTAACCTATAACCCACACAACTGCTGTCTGATGTGGAACAGTTCCGAATTCTGCCAGATCAGATTCTCATCTCATTGCATATGCCTACTGCGTCTCGATCATTGACCATTGCAAGCAGAGGTAATTGCCATGTTGGATTCAGCACTAAAAAGGTTGTCAGGCTATCATAGGAAAAATGCTTCTGGGAAACAATCCTGGAAATACAAATTGTTCTGATTGAACTGAAAGTGTAGCTGGAATTCAAAATGCCTTCTAAGATCTTTGGTTTGGGACAGATTTCAAGGAACTAAGGGCACAATCCAAGGTGGCCGCAGGGCAAATGCAAGCAGCTTGTTTTGGCTATGTGCTGTCTCGAAAGTGCCATAAGGGACTTTTGACCAGCGCTGCTGCCGTGGGGCCAATGCAGGCAGCATTGTCGGCCCTGCAGCGCTAGGCAGAAGCTGCCGGTGCATGGCTCCTGCACCAGCTGAGTTCAGCTGGCACAGGGGCAGTTCTGGATAGGGGGAGGGCAGGAGGAACAGGGGGCAGTCTGGCCCAGGGAGGGGGTGGAGCCTGGATGCGGCAGTAAGTAAAATTGCTCCATTTGTTCTACACCCCTTTCTGATTCTTAGCCTAGCCCCCGCTCCAAACTGCTGTTAGAAGGTTTATTAACTGTATTTACCCTTGTATAAGTCAATCCATGTTTTCAGAGTCAATTTTCATTCACAGATTTTTAGGCTTATACATGATTATATAGGGCAACTAAAAAAAAAATCATCAAGGGCCCAATCCTGTCCAATTTCCCAGCACTGATACAGCCATGCCAACAGGGTACGTGTTGCATCCTGCGGTGGACAGAAGGTAGTTAAGTTAGGAAAAGGTTAGGAAACATTTGTTCTATTACCAAGGGGCTGCACTGGTGCTGGAAAGTTGTTTAAGATTGGGCCCAAAGTCATAGTGTTGCATGACCCATGAGATGCATCCATTCTAGGTTACATTTCAGAGTCTGGAGTGGTCATTCCAAAATCCAGCAAATTCCACATTCATGTCTGGACTCTGCTGAAACTGCAGGGCATAAATCTGGGTCCACCAAAGTATTTCCAAAGTAGACTTTAGTAGTGACAACCATCTCTACTTATGGGGACTGTAACGTTAAAGGAGAACATTAAAGGGTGGCTGAAATCAGGTGCATTGCAATTATAGACAGCACACAACATTTAGGCAGGCAAACTGTGATACACACCAGACACTGGACAGCTGATAATTCAATACATGACAGATGTATCCAGAGAAGTTTGAAAAAACAGTTTTTTATAATTACCCTTGCTTCTCTTTCTGCGTCCAGGGTTCCCCCAACTTGTTCCTGCAGCAATGCATATGCCCTTTGCAAAGCTTGATATTCTCGCGTCAGCTGACAGAACCGCAAGTCCGCTTCTTCTTTAGGTGTGTTCTTAAAGATCAAGTTAAAATTTTAAAAAATCAAGAAGAAGAATTTACACCCCGCCTTTCTCATGTCAAAGCAAATGTCAAAGGCAGCTTACAGAGTTTCGTAAAAAATTACAATATAAAACAATAACTCAAAACATCAAGTATAAAAGCATTAAAACATTAAATTTTAACACACACACACCCCATTTAAACAAGGGCAAGACCCAACGTATCCCATTAGGCCATGGGGGGAGTAGTGAACAAAATTGTCTGATGCACCAGTCAAACTACAGGACTATTCCAGAGGCAAACATCCACCCATCATGCAAATGTCAGACAAGCCCTCTCCGAAAAACTGCAAGGGAGGGGGAAGTTCTCAATTTCTATGGGAGGGTATTCCCTATCTGTGGCGCCACTACAGAGAAGCCAAGAAAATGAATAAAGAATTACATGAAGAGGAGCATTTTGAAACAAATACAGCGCATTCCATTGATAGCACTTTACGTCAATGTACATTCTAGTAATTTTAAGCATCCTGGCTGCATTACCTTGCCAAGTCCTGGTATTGTAATATTAAAGAATTTAAACTAAAGACAAGTTTAGTAAGTGCTTCAGGAATTTATAACACCTGGTGTAAAATACCAACACTACAAAGAAGTATCTCCTGGCATAACAATTAGAGATTAAAGTCTCTTTTTATATATTTTACTTGTAAGGCAGGGTCTCCCAATGAATGTGAATAAATGTATTAAAAATGTGCTTCCAATATTACGAAGGGAATAGGCATCTTCCTCCTATAGTGTTTTCTCCCACCCTCCCTTGCATCCAGTTGGTTCCAAGTTGGAGCCCTTTGGACACAATTGGAGGTCATACCAGGCTGCCGCAGTCCTCCAGAAGCAGCCGAAAGTCACTTCCAGGTTTGTGAAAGTGACTTCTGGTTGTTTCCAGAGGCCTGTGGTAGAATGTGTCGACCACAGCAGGACAAGTGGGTGGCGGCAGGGGGAAGTTTGAGAACCCCTGGAGTAAGCCATTGAGCTCTTAGGAAGTGAGCTGTTAGGGAACAAAGTTTGAGAAATAGGAAGCAAGTCAACACACACCAAAAAAGTCACTACCCTCATACATTGTATCAAAAAATAAATGAATGCTCAGGTACTTACATCTTCCAGGTCCTCTTCTGGCGTAGCTGGAGTCCTGTCTGTCCTATCTGTGTTATAAGAAGTGATGGATGATGTTTCTGAATCAATGGATTCTTCATCAAATCCAAAAAATGTCTCCACAACATGCCTCTGCAACAACATGCCAAGTATCTTTGTCAGCAACCAGATATAAACAAAGCTTCACTTCAAATAAAAAGGTATTCTATTCTTTCAAGGTAGGCAACTAGATGCCCAGGGGCCAAATTCAGCCTCCAGAAGAGCTTCATCTCGTCTCCCCCCCCCCAGTGGATACAGAGATTGCAGGTACGGGGAACCCTATGTCCATGGCCATACTTTTTCTCTGGCCATTATTAATCATTGCATATTATGACTATTACTGAAAAAATTCTGTGATGGGGGAGGGATGTCAAAAATTTATGAGCCCCGGGTGCCAAATGACCTTGGCATGCCACTGGCTGCCAGATTAAAAAAAACTGGCAGGGAACATATTGCAACCTTTCTTTTCTCCAAAGCACCATATTAGATAGTATTCTTGCGCATATTGTTATAGTTTGCATTGTAGTATTGACGTGATGTTAGATGACATCTCATCCACGAGGACACATGCCTGAGGAGGGCTGGACAGCTGGATTTTGCTTCCTGGAACTTTTATCACCTCTCACGGTTTGTTTGTTGCCATTTCTATATGGCATCACTGGGGAAAGGTACTAATTACTAATAGGCACCTATTTTCCCTATCCAAATAGCAGCAAACCTTTTATAAGCAACTCCACCCTGCAATTTATTCTTATTATACATAATGTTTTCACAGCTATTCCAACAAAGGGTCCAAAGTTCATTTTTAAGTATCACCAATCAAGTTTAGAAGATAATCGACAATTTCATCATGCTTTGCTCTCTTCGATAAGAGGCCCTAAAGAACTGGAATCTAAACAGTGTAGAAACTAATCTTTTCATTTGTTGAACTGAACCAGTCGCTCCAAGGAACAAATAGCTAAGAGCATCTTACCTTCGTGCTTATAAGTCATTTCTTGGCAGCCAGAAAAATACAGGCACACCAGAGCGCATAGACAGATGAAAAAAGAGAAGTACAAGACCAGAAATATATATTCCATCCTAAGGATGTAGGTGCTGAACACTTTTTAAATGAACACTGAAACACTTCAGTAAAATTTATAGTGCAGCAAATAGTCCAGAAACTCTCCAGGTTCCAAGTACTTCTGCTACTTCACTGCAACGCTAAAAATGTGCTTTGCCAATTTCACTCATCAAGGTTTGCAGTCTTCTGCACATGTATCATCATTATTCTTGAATCACAACGGGTATCATCACACAAAGCTGGTGGCTCACAGAAGGTAAACGTGATGTCTAGCTACAGACACACAACTGCATTCCTTCTATAACTCCACTGCAGATAAAGACTGAAGGGTTCCCCTCCTCATGTGTGCTACTCTTAGAGACCTGAGCTCACCAACAGCAGCACAGCCCCTTTTTAAACATCCCATGACAATTAACAGCATGCCTACTGAAAGCCCGCATAGCAACAGTTACCTGGTACACCTGGATACCAGCAATGGAACACATCCATAGCACCGTGGAAAGCCAAGTAATCTCCCCATAGGATAACCTGTGCAACCTAAACCACACCATGCCACCAGCTGAGAACAGAAGCACTGCAAGACAAGTTTGCAGTGCAAATGCTTTCAAGACTTCAACTGGAAAAGCCACGTATTACGTACTAAAAGGATGTTTTGTAAAAATAAAAACACAACCCAGGGCGCAATCTTAACCAACCTTCCGACACCGGGGTAAGAGCAATGCAGCTCCAAGGTAAGGGAACAAACATTCCCTTATCTTGAGGAGGCCTCCGTGACTGCCTTCCAACTGCAGGATGTAGCATAGGCCCCCCACTGGCACAGCTATGCCAGTGCTGGAAAGTTGGTTAGGATGGCACTCCCAATCAATATTTCCAACCAACACAAACGGGCAAAAAACACTCACAGATTCAGCAGTCACTCCCCATCTCCAGCCCACACATCTCTCTCTCTCTCTCTCAGTAATCACAAAACTCAATGAAACTGGGCACAGCGCCTTATGAAACATCTCATCTCTAAGTGTGCCAACTCTCCTGGGCATTGAAGGAACCAATATAGTTAGCTGTAGAAAAAGCGCCACCTTCAGGCCATCAACTGGTGTGGTTTTTTTTGCATCATCACTGTGAACAAACATACCAACCATACCATACCAACTTTATTAAAAATAAACCTGAAGCAAATGCTTGGAAGAAGCCAGCCTTCAGTGTATATTTTTTTCAATTAAAATTGAACTGCAACGTCTAACATGTCTTTTCATTCTTTAGTGCCATATTTTAAGATGGGAAAAAAACGTTGGGGGCAGAAAATCATGTATCAGGATGAAGATAAGAGTCACTCACCTTTGGAGGTTTCAAGCTTTTCCTTTTCTGTTTCTTAGAACGTAACATTCGTTCCCGCTCCTAGAGCAAGAGAGGTGACATTTTAAATACATTACAAATATATTAAACAAAACATTTTAAACATGATACAAAATACGTTCAAATTGAGAATTAGTGAGTATGAGTAGAGAGTATTAGTGGGTATGGAAAGCTAAGCAATAGTATGCTACACAAAGCCAAGGATCTCTTTCCCATCACTTCTGAAAGTAGCACTTGTAGTTACTCCCATATTTGAAAACCTGGAGAACATGTACTGGAGCTAAAAGGTACATCAACCTCTCTTTTTACAAGCAGAATTGGTGCAAACTCAGTTCATTAGCAAAATGAGCAAATCAAGGTCTGTAATACCATCAACACTTATGTAGTTTCTTCCAGTGGGTGTAAAATGGCAAGAAGGAGTCCACTGTTTCTCATTTTCAAGTGCAAAAGTAGCACACATAACTGCCCTTAATTGCATCCTGCACTCAGCCATTTATACACACATTTTTCCTTTTTAAAAACAAAACAAAACTGTACTGTACATGGGGGGAAACCCCACGAACTCGACCCTGTTTCCTTCTCAGAGCTCTGCCTATCATTACAGCATTAGGATTTAGTATAGCAAAAGTTTGTAAATTGGACCTTTGTTAAAAAAAAGTCTTGGACAAAAATGTCTGGATATTGGAATATCCAGATTTTGGATGTCTGGATAAGGGATAATCTACCTGTGCAAACATTCAGCTCCCAGCTCCTTTGCCTCTTTGCTTGCTAGGCCAATGCTGGAAAGTTGGTTAGGATGGCACCCCCAGTCAATATTTCCAACCAACACAAACTGAGGCAAAAATTGCTCCCACTCACAGATTCAGCAGTCTCTGGTTCATGCTAGTCTCTGGGTGGCACAACTCCCATGCCATCACTGCTACTTAATGGTGACTCTCCACTTTCTGTTACTTGGAACATTTTATGATTGCTTTAAACATATTTTTTATACAATTCGATAGCACTCGAGCACTTTTCTGTTGAGTGCTATGACACAAAGTATGAGAGCACTTTTGTGGCCCATTAGAAAAGGGTTTGCAAGACAACCTTCTCCTCTTCTGGGACAACATGTCCTGTCACGTTGTATTAGACTTCTTCCTCTTTTCATATACTAATTTTTCTTTGAATGCCAAATTTACCAATTGTATCACCCACATTCGGGCTGGTTTTAATATCTCCAGTCACTCCTAGCAGAGAACTTTCTTCTATGAATCCTTTATACTGCCTATTCTAACACTGCCCTGGCACATGAGCGCACATGCGCATACACACACATACACAGAATCTCATGCTTTAAGGTTACTCCATCCCCATCTGCTGATTATGCTTACTCCGTAGTTATGATAAGAACAGGCATCATATTTGTGCACCAGGTAAAAGAGGTTTAGATTTTCAACTTTCAGAATAGGCTCAGCACTTAAGGGCTATTGTTGCTTCAGCAAACAAGACTTCTTGGAAGCATTCCAACTTGAGGGCAGAGCCGTAACTCGGATGGAGCCACAGGGACACCTGCCCAGGTGCTATGCCAAGCATGACTTCCCCCAGGCTCCATTCTAGCTACAGAGGGATCACTGGTGGCTTTGAATGCCTCTCCTGTGGAGGCTCCCAGCTTCCTCAAAGTAGGAATGGGGCATGGAAAACTGCCGCAGCAATCTCCCCCTGCTCCAGGGAGAACCGGGAAGTGACATCACATCATCATGTGACTTCACTGCCTTGGGTGCGGGGGAGTGTGTCACTGCTCTGAATGAGGAGAAACAGGCTATGCCAAAATGCATGCTATTCTATATTTGGATCTAGTGACCAGATGTCCTCATCTGTAAGAGAATAAGAAAAGGCAGCAAAGACCTGAGTGCAATAAAGATGGTAATATTACCACTGTGAGATCATCGATAACATGGCGTTGCTCGAGCACTTGCAGTTTAAGGAATTCCACTTCCTGCTCTTCACGGGTGCTGCTAAGGTCATTCAAAGAAGTGTGCCTTCTCAAAGCTGGTTGGGCTGTCAGCTTTTCTTTCTATGAAAAAGACACACGCACAAAAACACTCATGGACACTTCCAGATATTAGATGTCTTTCTATATACAGTTCCAGCCCACAAAAGGAATTGGCCGGTTAAAACAGAACCATTTTCAAAGCTAGAGAAGAAAGCAAGAAGACCCAGCAAGGCACCCAATGCAAGTAAGCATTGCGGGGCTGTGGCCATGCCTTTGGGCAAAATAACTGATGCTGCTCATAACTGGATCACCAGGGAGCCAACCCTTGTCCAGGGGGAACCCTGGAATTTATGGTTACAGACATGGATACGACTTGCCTGCCCTGGTGAATTATGACATTGTACTAGAAGAGAGACTTTTTTTACTGCAGCACACTTACGAATTGAATGACATAATCAAGGCATTCCTGCCATTGCTTCTTGCCAACTGGTGGCTTCCATACATGAGAGAGCACCATCAACAGCAACGTAGTGATTGACGAATGGCAATGACGAAGCTAGGGACTCTGTGGGGATGGCCATTGTTGCTGTATTTTCTCTCTAGACCAGTGGTTCTAAAATGGATGTCACGACACCCAGGGGCAGAGCAGCAGACTGTCCAGGGGCACTGTGGGACATGGCTGTGAGACCAGGCAAGTGGCTGTGAGACCATCTCTCAGTGCGGTTGTGAGACCAGATGCAACATTGAAAATCATGGAGCAGAGGCTTGGCGGGCAGATTCTTGAAAAGCCCAGCTGCTTGCTCTAAGCCTCTTACCGCAATTTGTTGGGTCGCATATGGTCTCACATAACAACCTGGAAGTAAGTGGTGGTGAGTAGCCCTATACCTCCCATATGGCGCTGTTGCCCCTTACTTCTGGATGATGGGGCATCACAATGGAGGTAAGTTTGGGAAGCACTACTCTATAGCACTCAAAACTCCGGCTGTGCTCTTGAGATTGCTGCTGGAAGTACGCCAGCCTAAGTTCCGAAGCAACAGTGGCCATCTTAGGCTGGACCACACAATTGTTGCGCCTAAGCTAGTTCAGCTCCCATTGAAAAGATGTGGGAAGTTTTTTCAGTCGAGGATGCTTATTTTTTGAAATTTCCCTAAACACCTGAATCAGCTCTGAGCTACCAAGAGCGACTGTGTGATGTGTAGGAGGCGCCCACTTACCATTTCTACATTTTCCCTAGAGAGGTTCTTAATTTTTTCTTCCATCCTCTGAATGCTCTGCAGCATGTTCTCATTCTTCTTATTCAGCCTCTTATTTTTTTCGACAAGCGGCTTAAGCTGCACTTCAGTCTCCCGAGACCGTTTCAACTGAAGGGGGAAAACCAGAGGTTGGGGCGGGGCGGGGGGAAGCAGAGAGAGGCAGTGAATTCTTCATTGTGACCTAAAATTATTGCTGTCAAACAAGACCACACATCTTTTTTTTTTTTTGGTTCCACCTGCTGACTATTTTGCTCTTAATTGTTTCTACAGACACCCAACCGCAACCTACAATCTTGCAACTTTCAGCTGAACTTCACAAGCAGTATTTAGCTGCTTGTGGGCATCAGGGCCTCTGCTGCTGCTGCTCCAAAATGGCAGAAAGTCAGTAGAAAGGCTGCACTGCTTGGTGCCAACCCAGCCCTGCGTCATCAGGGACAAACCCCGTCCTGAAGCCGGGGAGAACTTGAAGCACAAACTAGCAACAGTGCTAGTCTTCCCCGATTCAGTTCTGTTTGCAGTCTGTTGCCACTCACTTGGGGCAGTAGGGCAAGGGGACGTGAAGCTCATGCCCCACCAGTTCCAGAAGCCATGTCTAAAAACTGACCTCAAATTGACTGTATAGTGGTACTAGAATTAGCAGGATTTTTAACCTAACTGCCCTCTTTTCCAACTTTCCTCTCATTGGAAACATCTTTCTAAAGGCATAATCCTAACTGGGGCTGGGATGAGCAGATTGACTGGCCCGCCTCCTCGTTAGGAGGTAGCTGTGGCACAACTCAGAGTAAAAGGACTTCTGCCCCCTTACCCTGAGTAAAGCTCCTGCCACCCCTATAGGCAGAGGCAGATCTAAGGGAGGGCGAAGCTCTAAGTTTTGCAAGAAGCCTTACCTTGCAGTGGAAATCACTCATCTCCTGCACCATTTTAGCCAATCCTCACAGGGAACAGCAACATCTTGGCGTTGCTTACTGGCTACAGCAGCAAGGGAGAGGAGGGATTTACATGACAGGGTAAGGCTTCTTGCAACACTTAGAGCTTTGCCCTCCCTGTAGATCCGCCTCTGCCTATAGGACTACTCAGAACTGCACCAGCAAAATAACTGTTGCAACTCCGAGAAACCTGTGTAGAACCAACCAGGCCAGTGACAGGGGTTAGGATCTAGCCTATGTGTCGGAGGCGGATCACACCCACAGGCCCTCTCTCTCCCACCCCATTCTGCTTTCCCCCTGTCCTGTTCCGCCCTCCCCCCGCCCACCCCAACCCCCTGAGTCAGACAAACTCAGCTGGCGATATATTACTTTTTCCGGAGAGTGTGGGGCCTGGAACTGGCCCCACTGGCTCAGTGGGGGAAAGCTGGCTCAGCCCCCTCCTGAATTGTTGCAAATGCACTTTACGGCGCATTTGCAACACTCCTGGGCCAGCACAATCTAGGATTGCACTGAAGGTCATAAATGAAAGAGGGAAAAGAAAAATCATGGGAAAAGCACTGGAAGACTTTTCTATCTAACAATTCTGGAAGACAATCCTATCTAAGCAAAAAGCAATTAAAATCACAGGAAAAGTTCTGGCCTTCTTAGTATTAAAGCCAAAGCTGAAAATACAGTATTAAGAACAGACAACCAAAAACAAACAAAAAATAACAGAAACCCAGTCCAGATAGTAACTGTAAGAAGAGGGCAAACTACATGACTTTAAAGATCGTAAGGCCAAATGATTTGTGAAAGCGTATAATCAAAATTAAGAAGAAAACAAAGCTGACATCAGGATTCCCAAAATCATCTTTGTTTCAATTACACTGTAATCCTAAGGTCTGGCTGGAGGGCAAAAGGAAAGCAATTAAGTCCCTTGAGCTAGGAGATCCTGAAAATATGCCAGCACCATGGACCTTACACCAGTAACTGCAATACAGCTCACCATCACCAGGGCAGGGTCTAAAAATAGACAAGACTGGACATGTTTAAAGAGGAGCTGGGCTTAAGAGTCTATACTCCTTCATTTTTCAGTTGTGCCTTCAAAGACACCATAACTACGCCAAAAAAAGAGATAGCATAGGGAAGAACACCATGAACGGAGTGGAGGGTACAAAGAGTCAATCCCCTCCCCTCTTCTGCCTACGTAGCCACGATCAAGTATAAGATATTAATTCTTCAGCAAATAACAGCACACAAACCAAAGTACATACAGTGCACCCTCCTTATCCACAGGTTTGGGGCTCACCGATTTGATCCAATGTGGGTTCCAACCCAAGTCAGGAGGGCTCACTGTACCTCCCAATCACAACCAGAAGGCACTTCTGGTTATGTCTTGCAGTCCTCCAACGGGCCCAACCTGTGGATTTAATTATCTGCAGATGTCAATATCCACGGGGAGTCTGGGAACGGATCCCCCATGGATACCGAGGGCCACTTTTAAATCCCTGCCAGGATCCATAACAGAACATACAGCACGGGACTATATCAGATCAGGGAAAGTAAGCTTTGGTAATGGAAGCTACAGTGAATGGGCACCTTACTGAATAGGACACAGCACATTTCTTGAAAAGCCAAGGACAACACCATTTGTAGGGAAAGTGCATTGTGTTCTCAGAACTCTTACAGATACTCCGTCTCAGAACTCTAGACACAAACGCTGCATGTGCCATAATGGTTCACTGCTGTAGGCAACAGAGTGCCCTTGTTTGTAGGTGGTGGAGTGCGGCAATGCCATGGAGTTATTTGTACATCAATGTGCACAGTTAGGGGGGTGTCATTTGCATAGCCCGTTGTGATTGATGTGCTTCAGCAATTAGGCCATTGATACCATCAGGGAAGTTCCTTCATCTTACAACATCCCCTGCTACCTGATGGACCACACCATCAGCAGCCATTTTAGGACCTGAAGCCTCTTGATCGCTCCCCGCTGAATACAGTGTGTCTGGTTTTAGTAGCGCTACACCAGTGGGGGAGGGGGGAGGATACGATTGGGCTCTCAGTTTCATATTGCCTTTCTAAGATTTATTACATTTTTATTATTTTTTATTACTTTAATTGCATACTGTCATGTTTTTTGTTATTTATTCTATCTTATCATACTACACAACATTTTCCTTAAGATACTAGGATGTTAGGGTGATTTTTGGGTGAATTTGGAATGAGTTATAATTCTGCCCAATTAACCCATTCATTACTTTACCAGTTCATTCCTTTCATCTGCTAAAAGTGTATTTCTGTCTTCTAGTTTCCGTATGACAGCATTCAGTTCAGCTATCTTTAGCTGAAATCTCCGCATGTCTCGCTCATCCAGATGCTGCTCCTTTAAAATTAAAAAGCCATGTTAAAAAGCACAGAACTGTCAAAAAGTCACTTCAAAGAAAAACATGGAATATTATTATAGGCAGCAAGTAAGTGGAGCAGATCAAAATCAGAACACATGCAACTTCCATGAACACCTGCAAGCGCTTTGCATAACAGTCATGGATGTACATCAACAGAATTTTTTTATTTATTTATTGGCCACTTTTCCAGGAAGGAGGCACCTAAAGCTATGCAAAATACAAAATAAAAACAATGCAGTAAAATACGAAATTGTACTTTGAAACAGACCGACATACCAATTAAAAATGCCATATTATATGGCAATGTCAAAATGTAATCCTAACATTACAGTGGGTCGTCCTCATTACACCGTTTCAGAACTTCCAAATTTGACCCAATGTGGGTTCTGAATGTCAGCAGTGCCAACAGGAGGACCTCCGGATGTGATCAAACATCGCATCTGGGAGGTCTTTCTGAGTTGCGGGAAGACCACATGCAGCCTCCCACACCTCAGAATGCCTGCCAGAGCCTTCAAACAACCAATTCTGCTTTTCGCAAAAACCAGAAGTGTCTGCTAAAAAGCTCCAGCAGGCATTCTGAGGCATGGGGAGGTCATTGCAGCTTCCCTAGACGTCAGAAAACAGGCTGGATTGCAGGTTTCATTAGCTACAGCTTTCTGCATCTGCAGGTGTTTCAGGAACGGAATCTCCCATGGATGACAAGGACCAACCTATAATCACAGAGTAAGAACTATTTACATAACTGGAATGCTAGAATAAACACACTGCAAGCAGAAGTTCTCAAATACTTCGGGTAAGTATTTATTTCGGGTAAGTAAGTAATACTTCGGGTAAATACTTACCTGGGTAAGTGCTTGTGGGGGGGGGGAGGCAGCAACAAGATTGGGAGGATTGTACTGCTGCTGAGGTTAAATTTTTTTTTAAACTTACCTAATGCAGTTCCAGCCTCTTAGGGGAGGGGGATCTGGGGAGCCTGCAGACCAACCCACAGGGCTCCCCATGCCTTTAACAGCTTTAAAAATGGTCACTTCCTGCTTTCCTCACAAAACAGGAAGCGGCCATTTTTTTTACTTTTTTTTAGCTGTTTTGAAGCGTGGGTAACCCTGCAGAAGGGTCTCCCAAGGTGTTTGAGAACCTGCCTGCAGAGTGTTTATTCTAGCATTCCTCCTGATCATGTTGCTGCCTTTGCCCTTCTCCTGACCCTTAAGGGGGCAGACAAACGGCTTCTCAGGCTGGGGAGTCACAGCACTCCACTTTGAGAACCTCTGCACTGCAGGTAAGGAAGGGCGTCTAGATGTGTTTTTCTATGTCTCTGTCTGCATTTACACAAAACAGGGGAAGAATGCTTTATGCATCAGAGCATGCTGATGTTCTGGACAGGGAGAGAAGAGCACTGCATGTGACTGTGCAGATAGTTACAATCTAGTAGCTGAAACTATATGTAATGGGTGTTACAATAACTAAAACCGGATAGACAACGCTTGGTTCTCTTACAGGACTTCCCGCAAGTTCAGTGATGTCTCCCACTCCTGGAGGAAGCTCTCTCTTGGGGCTGCCGTGATATCGCTCGGCTTCTTTCACTTGAACAAGTTGTTCATCCAGAGCTTCCTTCTGAAGCAGCAACTTTTGTGTGTGGCCAGCCTGGACACCAAGATCTTTTTCCAAAGCCAGGATCACTCTGTCTTTTCCTTTGATCTCATCCATCTTTAAACAGAGTTATGAAACAACAGTGTCACCAACTTTTCCAAGCATCTCTACTAAACCCATATGTTCTCTCTCCTTAGCAATGCCTTCATGGGAGCTAGACCATGACTAGCATGAAGCAGTGCTAAATTCAGCCAGGGTGCTTTTTCTACACTATAATACAGTTTTAGTCCCATTGCCTGTCTAGAGAGTTATTTTAACTTGGTATACATAAATGTGAATTCCTTTGAGAACCATCTATTCCATTCCACAAGGAATTGGCACAGACAGCAGTATCACTACTTGTTTGGCGGTGACGTATAGTGAGAAGCACATGGCGCATCAATTGTCTGCTGAGTGCTGGACCCAGCTGATTCGCAGACCACCTACTATGCTCCCCGTGGATCTCCTCTAGTTCATAGACCACAGGTCGGGATCTGCTGCTGTAGCACAAAGGACGCAGCAGCTATTCAAGTATCATGCAAGTTTGTCCCACATGATAGAATCTATGCGCTGGTCTGCCATAGACATCCCTTGTTTTTCCAAACATACCAGCTCTAGTCAAATGCTGTATTAGGCTTGATGTCTGCCCTGTCTTATAAGCCTTTCATCCCTGATGATGTCAGACTTGTTCATTTGGAAGAAAAAACTTTCTGCGTCTGCCCTTCCCCAATTTTTACTAAGGGAAAGACAAAAACTGGGTGGTACTCTACTGCTCAGTGGGGCAAAAAGATCTGAATAAGCCCTGCCTCTAGGAGTGGGTGGGAGGTGCCCATTCTAGGATGCTTTCCTTCCATTGAATGAGAATTTTACTCATTCAATGAGTAAATTTTACTCATTCATTCACTCATTGAATGAGAATGAGCTCGCATTACTGTCTGCTAATCTACAAAACAAAACAGAGGGAAGTCAAGGAAGTCAAGACATATTAATTATGTCACCAATAGTTAAAAGCAAACATCTATGATTGGAACATTCAAACAGGCACAGAACAGATGAATCCGACAATCGGGTGAACCTACCAGCCTGCGGATGTCCCTCTCGCATTCACGCTTTATCCTATTGATCTCATCCTGGTGGGACTGGTAGGCCATGCGCAAGTCAGCTGCCTTCATCTTATCTGCCTGCATAAGATTGCTCAAGGATTCTTCCAGCTGTTTCTTGCCTGACTTCAGTTCTAGTATTTCCTGCTGCATCTTGATACGCTCGCCGTCAAATGATTTCCGGGCCTCTTCCCTGGCTTCGTTGAGCAAGGCGGTCTTCACTTTGTCCGCCGCCCCATCCCGCAGCACATTCACTGTGGACTGTAATCGCTGGATTTCACTGTCTTTTATTTTCACCATACGAGCCACTTCGAGCTCGTGTTGCCGAATAAGAACCTCCCGGAGGCCCTGAAGTTCCTTCATTTTCTCTTCATGGAGTTTTGCCTTCAGTTCAGAGATGTAGGCTGTGTGCTTATGCTGTTCCTGTTCTCGCTCCTGTTTCACTTCCTGGAGTTTCTCTCTGAGTTTACCCACCTGCAACAGTTTTTTAAAGGCAATAGGTTAAGTATAAATATATACATACATAGGAATTTTCATTACAAAGAAATTCTTGATCAGGGTGCTCCAACTTTAGGTAGCTGGGAGGGGCACAAGACCCTTGTGTGACCCAAGCTGGGCTGACCCGGAAGTAATTGGCAGGGATGTTATGTCACTGCCAATTACCTCCATGTTCTGAGCTTGCTGGTCAGCAGCTTAGAAAGGTGGCAGTGGGTGCGGAGGCGAGTGTGGTGGGCTGTTCTATCTCTGCGCTGCACCCTTCCAGCTTCTCCTTCTCCAAAGGAGAAGTTGGAACTGCACATCAGGGAGACTGAAAAGATTCTGAGGGCACAATCCTAAACTGAATTAGGCCGGCATAAACTAAGCCAGCAAAGTTTGGCCAGCACAAGGGCCTCCATAAAGCATGTTTGGACCACTCTCAGAGTCAGAGGCCGGCACACAGGCATGAACCATCCTCCCTGACTCAGAGAGTAGTCCAAACATACTTTATGGAGGCCCTTGTGCTGGCCAAACTTTGCTGGCTTAGTTTATGCCAGCCTAATTCAGTTTAGGATTGTGCCCTCAGAATCTTTTCAGTCTCCTTGATGTGCAGTTCCAACTTCTCCTTAGTTTATGCCAGCCTAACTCCAGTTTAGAATTGTGCTCTGAAGCAGGATGAGGTGTGGGGGGGGGGGGTTTATGGCTGGGTGTTCAGGGGCTGCCAAAAAGGACTTTGGCCACTCTGTAGTAGATGTAAACACAATACACCTACTGCATGTCAGAATACATCCTTACCAATTACTACATATATACCAGTGGTCAGGGAACAGGGGTAAATTACCCCAAATGGGGTAAAAATGAAATTCCTGAGGGTAATGGACGGCAGCCGGGCATGCATATGAATCTAAGCGATTCCCTGCAAAGACTTGTTCCTCCGCACGCCCGCTGTCTGCGCCTCCGTCTCTCTCTTTAGAGGACACCTATCTTTCACTGGTAGTTTTAGTAAGTACCTGTATTAAAAATCAAATCAACGGGGTAACGTCGGCGTATCTAAATATATTTTGGGGTAAAAGATAAAAAAGTTCCCTGACCCCTGGTATATACGATAAGATCCCACAACAGAGTTTGGCCTCAGAACAAAAGCCTTATTACAAGATGCTACTTGATTTCTAGATTCAAGCCTTGCTATGAACCATTACTTTTTCTGATTTATTATATGGGCTGCTTTTCAGCCAGGAGGCTCTCAATGCAGCTGACCATCGTGAAAATAATTAACATATTTAAAATACATATAGACCAGTGTTTCTCAAAGTGTGGGTTGGGACCCACTTGGTGGGTTGCAAGCTGATGTCATGTGGGTCACAGAAAGCAGGGAGCCACCATTCTGGAAGCTGCAGACCTTACTCTTGCTATATTCCTTTGTGAGCACAATCCTAAACTTGAGTTAGGCCGGCATAAGCTAAGCCAGCAAAGTTTGGTCAGCACAAGGGCCACCATAAAGCATGTTTGGACTACTCTCGAAATCAGGGAGGATGGCTCACATCTGTGTGCTGGCCTTTCTGACTCTGAGAGTGGTCCAAACATACTTTACGTTGTCCCTTGTGCTGGCCAAACTTTGCTGGCTTAGTTTATGCCATCCTAACTCAATTTAGGATTGCGCCCTCTGTGTGTTAACAGTTTAAATTTTCAAGTGAGGGTTTTTTTTTTAGTTCAATGCTTTTACATAATCTTTTGTCCTAATTTTGCTTTTAGTCCAAAATGTTTCATAGTTATGCAATTGCTACAGTTCAAGAATGCCAGTTTGCATTCCAGGAGTGTCACTTGATTATATCACAACAATGGCACTTCCTGTTTGATGTCACTTCCAGCTAGGACGTCACTTTCAGATTGGTGACATCACTTCCAATGCGTCTCGACACAAGTGCCATTCTAAAAAATGGGTTCTGGTCTAAAAGGTTTGAGAACCACTGACATAGACTATTGGTCTCACGTATAAATGGGCAAATTGTTAACAAAAACCAAATACAGTATGTGGGGAATTATATTTTACACAGATTATTTCAATTAATCATGCAAAGGCAGGCCAGATGCACTGTCCCACTTTGGCCCAATACAGACATATGTATAAATTTAAAAAATGGAGATATCCCAATACAATGGTTCCCAAACTTCTTAGCACTGGGACACACTTTTTAAAATGACACTCTATGACCCACCTAACTTTACAAGACTAAAAAAAAAAGTTTGTCTTTACCAGCTCAAGCATCTGTTTTTATCCTTTTTTACTATGGTGAGGAGGTCACCTTCTGGAGCATTTGTTGAGCTCCATGTTCATCGGATCAGGACCATACTGGTGTTGTTACATTCCTCTCGACCTGCCCTTTGAAATGAACTGAAGACTGGTCACCTACTCATGAATGAACATGCACACATGGTTCAGTTTTGCTTTCAATAGGGCTCAATAACTTTTCCTTGTCAGCCTGGAGGTGGTTTTTTTTTCTTCTTGAGTGTTTTTTGGGGGGGCTGCATTTATTAGAGCGGGACTATTCTGGTGGTGTTGCATTCCTCTCGGCCTTCCTTTCAAAGTGAAGTGAACTTAGGCATGGTTGCCTACTCATGAGTAAACATATATGTGTGATTCAATTTTACTTTCTACAGTGCTCAATATTTTCTTCTCATTAGCTATTCAGTTTCATGACCCACCAATGTTCAGGTCCCAACCTACAAGTGGGTAGCAAATCCACAGTTTGGGAAACACTATCAATCCTAAGCCAGTAAAAGCCAGTACAACATAAAAAAGGATTTCACAAAAATACTCAGGAGTAAATTTTCAAATGCCAGAAGTTTTTAAACAAAAGGAGCAGGCACAGTCTCTCCACAGTCTCATTGTATGGTCATACATATGGCAGAAAAAAAGTCAAAATCAAAGAGAGTTTCTCCTAAGGGAAGATGATGACTTACTATTTCCAACAATCCCTGAATGTGACTTGCCACTTCTAAAGGAAATCTGTGCAACACTCTAGTTATCATTAATCAATTAATGAGAATATTTATATAGAGTGGGTCCTCTTTAGGATGCAGAACCTGCGGATTCTACCTCCTACGGGTCTCCAAATCCGCATCTCGAGAACCCACATAGGTCCTCCCAGATGCAACTGGAAACCCCCTCTGACACTTTCTGAGGCCCAGGAAGCCCATGCGCTTCCCGAGGTCCTACTGGACCCCACCGGTGGATTCCATTATCCATGCGTTTCAGTATCCATGGGGCATCCGGGAACAGATCCCCCATGGATCCCAAGGTCCAACGTGAACCATTTTCAACAAAAATACATCAATAAATGCTATCTCCCTTCGGGTAGTATGATGGGCTCCAGACACACGCTCGTTAATTAAGAAGCATTTTCCTGAAATAGCTGTTCTAAACTAACTGTCTCCAAACTGGAGACCACTGCCACCAGCTAAGGATTCCCCAACATGAATAGGCAGCGTTCCACCCGGGAGCCACTTCAAAGGTCCTCTGAGAGCCCCCAATCATCACGCAGTCCTGCTCGGAAATCTGGGTGCAAAGCATGCTGGGGTGGTAGAACCCAGAAGCGTCTGGCTGGAGCAACTATCGGAGGGTCTTTGCAATGGAACAGGAAGTGCTGTTTGCCGGGGGAAGGAGAGGACGGGAGCCGGATCCAGTTAGTGGGCTGGAGTTTGGAGTGCTCTGTTCTAAACCACAAGATCCTGTGTGGAGCTGGCAAAAAAAATTGCTTAAAAAATAAAAAGTGATAAGCACAGAGGTTATCTTGACTCACTGGATGTTCAACAGTAACTGCACAGCTAGAGATCCAGTAGGAAAGCGGTTGAACAAAAGCTCGTGCTAAGAAAAGCAAGGGCAAGAAGCGGCAATTACAGGACACAAGAAATGCTCTTAAGACTTCACTAACCCACTAAGAAATTCTACAGTGAGATCTCGCATGCAATACAAAATCAATACGGCTATTTACTCTATTATATTAGCTGTGCAGCCAATACAAGTAGGAGCTGGACATATATACATTTAAAATCCCGGTCTGATGGAATGGGATTATTGCTGTGCCTATGCTAACATCGAGTACGTGAGGTAATCTAATTGCAGTCATCCTCGCCTAAGCTTTTCACTTCTAAGCTCATTACGAGAACAGTGCCCTGGCCAGTCAAAATCCAAACAAGCGCTCTTCCTCCCCCTCTTCTTCATAGAAAGGAAGCAACATGGCAATTAAACAGACAATCCAAAGCCCAGTCTTGAAATTTTCAATTTGGGGGAGTGCTCTCCAGTAATTCAGCAGAACTATGCTCAACGGAAAAAAAACCTACCAATTGCAATATATTTGTGGCTTCTGGCTGAAAGCAATATAAAATCTGCATCGCTACACTGCATTTATTCATATTAAAATGTATGGGTTTATTTTTCCCTGAGGGATCACAGAGCAACATAGAACAACCTTGAAATACAGTAAAAGAAAACCCCAACGTAATAAAAAATGAAACACCACAACCAAGGAAATGCACAATCAGCTGCACAGCCCAATGCCTGGCTGCTGCGATACTTAGCACAGCGATTTTCAGTCTCTCTCATCTCACGGCACACGAACAAGGCACTAAAATTGTCAAGGCATACCACCTGTTTTTTGACAATTGACAAAGCACACTGTACACCTATGGGCCGTTTGTGGCACATTCATTTGCCCCGGCACAGCGGTTAAAAATTGCCACCTTGGCATTTGCATGGTGATTTCCAAGTGTGCAAAGTGCTTCACGTGTCTTATTTGATGTGGTTCAGACAACCACATAACAAAGTAAGTAACTATTATCCGCATATTGCATTAGGGGCCGAGTTGGTTACCTAAAGGCACCTAGTGAGAATTCATACAGAGGAGAGATATGAGCCACAAAAGTCTTCATTCACAACTCATGATCACTATCCAACTTTGAACACTAATGCGGCCATGCCAATGGGGTGGGCGCTGCATACCCCATTGGGGGAGCAATCACAGAGGCTTCCTTAAGGAAAGGGAACATTTGTTTCCATTGAGCTGCACTGAGTCTACATCAGTGTTGGAAGATTGGATAGTATTTGGCCCCCAGTATTCTAGCCAGTAGGCTGGAACAACTTTTCAATCAGCAGATTTATCAAGGAGAGCAAATTGATAGACACTGAAGTCTGGCTGAAGCAAGTTAGTAGGGAAGGGACTAGATAGGCCTTCTAGTCTAATCTGGAATGTTCTTCTCGCAACCAAGAAGGTCCCATCCAACATACCTCTCACCCACCCTGTGGCTATTTAGGGGTTTGAAAGAAGCATTTCCAGTTCACTTCTTGACTTTAGCCTACGTATTAAAGACAAGCTTAAGGCAATTGATAGTTTGGTTCTGAGAAATTAAACACATATAGGACACTCTGAGAGGACTCAGAGCATTTCACACGTCCTGTTTTATTTAACAGAGACCATGCAAGGAAGAAGCAAGGCAAGGGGTAGGGGAAGTGGACTGCTGTCGCTGCATACACCTCTGGAGAAAACCACATGGAAAGTGGCAATTCAGCTCACATGTCCTGCTATGACTGCATGAAGGAGGGAAGAGGGGAGGAAGTGGGGAGCTGGATTACCACATTCTGCACAGTTTTACAGCAGCAGCAGCTTTTCTGCTTGGAGGCAAGCAGGTTGGAGGTGGGAAAAGAATCAGGTGGTAATGGGTGGATGAGGAGGAGTGGATTCCCTACGTTTCAACTCTGTTCGTAGTATGTTAGGGCTTCTATACTGAACAATTGATGTTTGTGATTTATGTGATTTATTGGATGAAGCATTATCTATTCATTTTAGGCATTTGCTAGAATAAAAAAAAATTGTTGATGTTAGAAAATGATGTCAAACTTCTTTCATACAGTATTGTGATGAACAATTTAGAGGTCAAAGCACATTGACCTTTCTACTGCTTGAGTCAACTACTGTAGTTGAATCATCTCCTGTACCGGCTGAATTTGTGTTTCTTCATGGTTCAACTTAGGGACGTGAGGTCACTAGAGGTAGGTGAGGCAGTGCCTCACCTGACCCAGTGCCATACATGACCCCCTCCAACTAACCAGAGCTGAGTTCCGGTCTGATGGAGGCTTTCCAAAACTTGCAGAGGCAATGTGCGAATGCCCAGAGCCATAACGAAAGAAAATTGCGCCTGGGGCATGGAAGTATTTTGTGCCCCTCCCTTTTTCCAACTCACCACCAGCCTCGTGACTGAATGTTCCCTGAGCTTCAGTTTTTTTCAAGCCGGGAGTTGTGATGACATCACATCACCACCCACTTCCTGGTTTAGAGTAGTGTCCTTCCCAAGCTGCACAACTGAATCCCCCATTCTGAGTACAGGTACCATGCAGATACTGGCTCCCTTAATGGAAACCTATTGCCGGGATGATTAGGAAAGGCAGGGTAGGAGGCAGGGAGGGGAGATTGCCATGTAAATGAAATGCCTCTGGGTGCTCTCACTGCATAACAATAAACCAGTACTCTCTTAGTCCTAATGCCTCTACTTAAGGTTGTCAAGCAAGCTTAAATGAAGGAGCAGGTTCGCAGCTTCGGGGTTCTCCTGGACTCACAGCTGCACCTGGAGTCCCAGGTGGCGGCGGTGGCCAGGGGAGCCTTTGCTCAGCTTCGGCTGATCCACCAGCTGCGACTGTACCTGAGCTGCGCGGACCTGGCCACAGTGACCCATGCCCTAGTGACATCTAGATTAGATTATTGCAATGCGCTCTACGTGGGGCTGCCTTTGAAGATGGTCCGGAAATTACAACTAGTACAGAACGCGGCGGCTTGGGTGGTTGCTGGGGCAAGTCAGTTTGACTCTGTCGAGCCACTGCTTCGGCGACTACACTGGCTGCCGGTTCTGTTCCGGGCCAGATTCAAAGTGCTGGTTTTGACCTTTAAAGCCCTTTACGGCTCGGGCCCAGGGTATTTGAGGGACCGCCTCCTCCCATATAATCCTACCCGTACTCTGAGGTCATCTGGAGGGGCCCTTTTGACTGTGCCGCCACTAGGAGAGGTGAGAGGGGTGGCGGCCAGAAATAGGGCCTTCTCGGTGGTGGCACCCCAACTTTGGAATACCCTCCCCTTAGAGCTAAGAACTGCTCCCTCTTTGGCGGTATTTCGGCGGGGGCTGAAGACCTTTTTATTTCAGCAGGCTTTTAGTTGCTGACAGGCTGGCTGGTCTTTGTATTCTTTTTAGATTTCTATACTTTTTATGTCCATGGGATGATTATTGTACTTTTATACTGTATTTTTATATTGTTTTTAATTACTGTTTTTAATTCTGTTGTTTTTTATTTGTTTTAACTTGTTTTTTGTAATGCCGCCCTGAGTGCCTTCGGGCGGAAAGGCGGGGTAAAAATTAAATAAATAAATAAATAAATAAATAAATAAATAAATAAATAAATAAAT
>JAJKFI010000188.1:131929-153823 GCA_029204185.1 Lerista edwardsae | reverse complement strand
AGAGAGAGAGAGAGAGAGAGAGAGAGAGAGAGAGAGAGAGAGAGAGACTACCATAGGTTAACAATGCAACAGTTATTTTCAGAGATGTAGAAACACCTTGAAATATTTTTCAAAAACCTATTTCTTTGTTTGGCAATTTCCTGAAAATGTTACAAAAAAATGCAACTTCTTAAATGTTGGGCAAACACGTCCAAATTGGGTCTTAGTGAACTCCTGAAAATCAGCTCAAGATTCCCCAGAGGTTCACCCACAGGTTGGGAATCACTGAAATAGACAATCTCTGCATGGCTTGCATGCAGTGGGAGGTGAAAGAAAAGTCCAAAGCTTTTTGGAGCACATGAAAAGACTTGTGTGGTTATCTAGACCCAAGGCAAGGGAAATTTCCCCCTCCCCAATACATAATATTATAGTTCATAACACTTTCTTTGGTATTAGGGAACAATCACAGAGTGAGGTCCCAGAAGCAAGAAAGGGCAAAAGGCAGAGCAAGGAACAACTAATCTGAAATAAGAGGAATGTCAATATGATTTTACTAAAATACAATATTAAAATTAAAAAGAAGAAGAAAAAATGATCACGGTCAGTATCAGTGAAAAGCGACTGCACCAGCAAATATCCTTCAACCACCATAAACTGAAAGCTTCTACTTGCATGCATAATTTCCCACCATCAACCCCAAATCAATGCTCTCCATGCTAACCACTGTTGGAAAGACTATTAACAACTAGGTCACTGCATCTACCCAATTCCCAGAGCTGCAAAGACATTCAAACATGCTGATTCCAAAAGGTCACAAACCCACTGAAGTACAGAAGGGGAGAAAAAAAGCTATGTTGAAAAAAAATCTGCAGCCTGCCTCGATAGCTCTCAATTATTATCCACCTGCATTTCTGTTCGAGGAAATATGCCATTGCAAAGGGAATAGACTGTGGATAGGGGTGGAACTGAGCACTGTGTTTGCAGTCATTCAAAAATCTGACAAAATTTCCATGATTTCTCCAAGTAAAATACAAAATGGGCAGCCCAACTGTAAGGGTGATGAGCACCAGCACTGCAGCTGCAATTCCTGCTCCGGGTGTTGTATAAGTGCCATAAAGTGCTTTTCAATGCTTAGCGAGTAAGCAACACTGGTAGGAAGGCCTAAACTTTCTCACCCAATGGACATCGGAGCAGGTAAGTACTGCGCCGTGCAGCAGAGGGGCAGGGCAGACTGGAGGTGGGAAGGGGCTTTTTGGGGTGGGGAAAGTTCAGGCCAGGGAGGGGGGATAGGGTGGCGGAGCAGGCCTCCGCTGTATCCTAAGCCCTGTCCTGAGACTTGAAAGCCCTACTCAATTCTGTGCCAGTGAGTGAGTTGTCGCAGATTCAGCACAGATCTGTATCGCTGGATATACAGATATTCAGGTCTGGCGGCCCACTGCTCCAGCATTGGATAAGATTGGGCTGTAAGGCAAACAAAAATCTAAGAGCGAACGTTTGCCGACATATGAAATAGTTTTGACACAACTGTGAGCACACTGCCTACAGCTTGCGAATTAATATAAATGGATTTGCCTGAAATAACTTACGTAACACACCTACAACATTATTGTATATCAGGGATCCCAAACTGGTGGGAAGCCCTGTCTCTGCCCATTTAAGGAGCGGGGCAAGGCAGGGCAGGGGATGGCAGTGCCAAGGTATTAAGGATTGAGCCGCTGCCAGAAATCGATGGGGTGGCTTCACTTACCTAAGACAATGTCGGTGGGGCTGCGGGGAGCCCCCGAGTCTCCCCATGCCCCTGGAAAGCTGAAAATCTTCCAACCCACTGCTGGTTTCACAATCACTATTTTTAGCTTTCCTGAGGCTCGGGGAGCCCTCAAGAGGTGTCCGCAAGGCTCCCCACACACCCCAGAGGCATGGGCTGGCTAAGGTAAGTGAAATATTCTGTCCCCGGCAGTGGTGCCATCCTAGCAATCGTGGAGCTGCCTTAGCCCCTCCCCCACAACTACTTAGGTAGTTCCCAACTTCCCTGTAGACGTTTGGGGACCACTGAGGCATCTTGCTAACTTTGCACATCAATACTCAACATGCCAGAGCATAAAAGAGCCAAGAGGTTTTTTTACCACACTTCTTTCCGTCGCTCACCATAAACAAAGAATGAGCAGATCCCCCCTCCCAGTTCCGTTCCATTATCCCTCTGCCATTCCATGATGCCACGCATTCCGCCTCATTTGTCTTCCAGCAAGAAAGGAAGATTTCAGAATATTGCCAAGAGATTTTACACATACAAAGGATCCTTTTACCCTGAACGGAAAAAAGTCTATTCTCTCTCTGTGTGTCTGTGTCTGTGTGTCCGTCCCCCCCTTTCTACAAGAGCACACCAATGCTCCAGAACAGAGGAGCAATGATGATATTGGTTATATCATCATCATCATCATCAATCAAAACCTCTTTAATCTTTTAGGCAACACAACTCAAAAGAACTTTTGTCCTTTTTCATAAAGTGAGGCCTGAAGGTTGGGAACAAATACAGACTAATTACATGTAAAAGAGAATGGCAATGTTCAGTCAATTTATTGGTTAACCACAGTTAATTAAACGTGTTTTGACTGACTACACAGGAGCCTCCCCCCCATTAGTCGGTCAGCAGAATTATTACTTTTTAAAAATTTAACGCACACACTTATACACATCACAATCGGAAAGAATCATTTTAAAGACAGGCATTTTCTCCTGGGTGTGAGAGAGCAGGGGTGCCTCTAAATTTTTAAAATGATGCCTGCTGAGAATCATGCATGCATGCATCTAAAAATACAGAAAACGTGTATGCTTTCTCTTATTACATTTACAACCTTTTCCTCATATGCAAAATTATGAACAGCTACTAGCTGACTAAAATGCATGCAATTTATCAATGAGACTCCTTAATTGGGTGAGAACCCTAATGTAAAATAGTAATGATATGAAATCATATTCAGGAAGAGAACAATCTAAAACAGACCAATAACTAGCAGGAGCAGCCTGCAACAAGAAACGTGACAAAAAACCCAAATTAAGCTGCTACTTAGAAACGTCTCTGTTTTCAGAGCAAAATTATCTGCCATGACACTTGAGGAAATTAAGGCGCAATTCCAAGCTCCTCCTGGGCTGATGCATGTTGCTTGTGTCGGCTGCTGCAAATGCGCTGGAAGGCACAACTGTGTCAGCCCATTAGGCGCTGGGTCGGCGGAAGAACTCATGCCAAACCAGGAGCACCACAAATGGCAACAGGCAAGCCGCCCCCACGATAGACAAGTTCGGCCAGCATTGGGACTTGGGAGGCTGGGGGAAAGGCAGAACAGGGCATGAGAGGGCAGCCCAGGGAGCGGGGTGGAGTCTAGATCCGCCTGTTCTGTCAGATCCTAACCCCTGTTCCCAAGCCATGCAGCACTAATACAGGCCGCTCGGACTTGCGCCAGTGATTTTGCACTCAGAAAGCAGACTCTCTCTTTGCTGACCAACATGCACTCCTCAGATTTCCGTTGCATTTGTCTGCAACTGGATGTTTATATGAAACAGGCCTTAAATTATGCAGAGCTCAGCTATCACGCCCACAGGAAAGCTTTGGCATCCTCTAATGCACACAGAACTAGGGATGTGGTGGTGCAGCGGATTAAACCGCTGTTGCTGAACTTGTTGACCAAAAGGTTGGCAGTTTGAGACCACGCGACGGAGTAAGCTCCCATCACTTGTCCCAGCTCCTGCCAACCCAGCAGTTCGAAAGCACCTAAAAATGCAAGTAGATAACACTTTGGTGTTCCATGCGCTATGGCGTATAGTCACGCCGGCCACAGGACCATGGAAGCTTGTCCTTGGACAAACACCAGCTCTACAGGCTTAGAAACTGAGATGAGCACCACCCCCTACAGTCGGTTACGACTAGACCATTCGGTCATGGGGAAACCTTTACCTTTAATGCACACAGAGGAATATTCAATCTGGGAACACACAGGCCTCAAATGAATTATTTTCTGCATTTCATTTAAAAAAAATAGTTCACAACATCAATAAAACTAATTGCTGTTATTTAACACCAGTTTTTTACAAGAGAGAACATGTTTAATTTTTGCAAAAATATACACTTTAAAAAAATATTTGCATGTGCTGATTTTTGACCCAATCCTATCTAAGTAGTGCACAATGCACCAGGTCTTCACACTGTCACAAAAGCGCCACAAAATGCTTTTAGATAGCACAAAGGTGAGGAGAATCGGCAGGAAGGTCAGGGCCTTTCTGCTGGTGCTAGTGGACAGAGTGATGTCTGCTGGAGCATGTAAGACTAGCATAGGGGCAGGGAGTGGAATTGGGCAAGGGGAGAGGAGCAATAGGGTCATGGAAAATAAGGCTCGGCAGGGAGTGGGATCAGCTATCGGTGTATGCTATATCCTATCCCCCTTCCCAGGCTTGATTTACCAATACAGATCAACCCAGACTTGCAGAAAAGAAAAAAATACTTTTTTTACCAAGCAGATAATTAATCTGTGGAACGCCTTGCCACAGGATGTGGTGATGGTATCTGGCCTAGATGCCTCTAAAAGGGAATTGGACAGATTTCTAGAAGAAACATCCATCATAGGTTACAAGCCATGATGAGTTATGTGCAACCTCCTGGTTTTAGAAGTTGTCTCTGAACACCAGGTGCGAGTGAGTGGCAACAGGATGCAGGCATCTTGTTGTCCTGTGTGCTCCCTGTGGCATCTGGTGGGCCACTGTGAGATCCAGTAAGCTGGACTAGATGGGCCTTTGGTCTGATCCAGCAGGGCTCTTTTTCTGTTCTTATGATCCAGTGATATTGCTGGTGCAGGTTTGAATTGACCCATTGTGACTGCTGGACTTTCCCCAGGGCAAGAGGACAGGTGTCCCCTTACCCCAAGGAGACCTTCAACAGCCAAAATGTCCCCATTGGAAGTAGTGGAGCCTGCACTGCTGCATTGGCGCAGGGGAATTTAGTTAGGCTTCGGCTGTTAAATATAAACACACACACTGATGATATGCAGTCTTTAAGCAACCTGGGTGATTCTTGTGGTTTAAAAGAGATCTTGATTTTTACCAGACAGACATAAAGAAACAATAGTCATTAGTAAGCCTATGCATGCTTACTTCAAAGTAAGTCCTACTGAACTGAATGGGGGTTTCTTCCAAACACAATTCACAATCCTGCTGTAACCTACCAGATTTGCTGCTGATTAGAGGGTTTGGCGTTTTTGTCTTTATTTTACAGACCAAATGCTTTCCCATTCAATGTGTCAGACACAGATGGCCTCAGTCTCAGACTCCAAGCAACAGAGCTGGGAAAGACTGAACACCTACAAAGAGCCATAATGTTCATTGGAGATTCTATGACAAAGGTCCAAAATACTGAGCAGTTTCTTCTTCTGTTATGAGGCTCCGGAAACATGCAGCAAAATGTTTAGACGAGCTTTTTCTTTGGCTCCACTGAAAAACATGTTCACATCATCTACTGCAAGCAATACACCCGTGTCTGTTTGTCAAGTCATGTTTATTTATATGCACCACAGGCCACTGCAATATAAAATCACAAAGCAAATAAAGGAGGCACCATATTACAAAAATGCAAACATACTCAAATGAAGGGCAAGGCCATTTGGATATACACAGGACTTATCTGCAGATGAGACCAGCTTACCGCGAATAGTTATATTATACAAGATGAGCCAAACAAAATTATGCCAAATTTTGCAACAGAAAAAAATATATATAAGAGCACTAATCAACTTTTTAATACTGGCATAGCTGTGCCAATGGGGCATATGCTGCACCCTGCAGATGGGGGGGGGGCAGTCACAGAGGCCTCCTAAGGTAAGGAAATGTTTGTTCCCTTACCTCGGAGATGCATTGCCCTTACCTGGTGCTGGAAAGTATTTAGGACTGTGTCCTAAATGACATTGAGGGCACAACCCTAAACTGGAGTTAGGCCAGCACAAATTAGGCCAGCAAACTTTGGCTGGCACAAGGGACATCATAAACTATGGTTGGACCACTCTCCGAGTCAGAGAGGCCAGCACACAGATGCGCGTCATCCTCCCTGACTGTGAGAGTGGTCCAAACGTGCTTTACGGTGGCCCTTGTGCAAGCCAAACTTTGCTGGCCTAACCCCAGGTTAGGATTGCACTCTTATCCTGCTCTCATGACAGAAAGCAAACCTTGATGAAATATGAAAACCTAGAAAAGGACGCCAACAACTTAAACAGATATGTAGCTCATGGGTAGAAGTGGGAGAAAACGTGTTTGTTTTTTGCGATTTCAGTGTTTTCAAAAATTTGAAGTTCAGAAAGCAGTGCAGTGTTTTTATTCAAAATTTACCTTATAAGGATAAATTATAATCACTTTTAAAATATACTAGGTAATCGATATAGGTGGCACAGTGTCAGCAGATGCAGCCACAAGTCATTATCCATGCACACACCCTTCATTAAACAATAAAAATCAATTTTTTTTTGCAGATTTTGGTTTAAAAAAAACAAAAAATAAGAAGGGCAGAAAGCACTGTTGTGTTTTTATTTTGTTAGTACCATTTTCTCCCACCTCTAATTCATAGGTGATCACAGAATGGGTAGTATAATAAATCATGTGACACAGGCGCAAGTATCCTTCTCTGACCACAGATCTAAAAACAAAAATCATCATCACGTTGTGAGCCTCCACCCCCAAAATCAATCAATCAATCACTAGTATTTATATACCACTTTTCAACACAAGTTCACAAAGCAGTTTACAGGCAAATAGTAATAATAAAGCTAAATGGCTCCCTGTCCCAAAAGGGCTCACAATCTAAAGGAATGGAGAACACCACCAGCAACAGCCACGAGAAAGACACTGTGCTGGGGTGAAGAGGGACAATTGCTCTTCCCCTGCTAAATATAAGAGGACGCCACTTTAAAAAGTGCCTCTTGCCCACTTAGCAGGGGTTGCTTAAACTGGCTTAATTAGCCTCTTCCATTATTGCTATTAATGGCACCCAAGATGAGCCACTACAAAAGGGTGGAAATCCTAATATTTCAGAAATTAAAGAAAAGTATGTCTCAAGGGTCACAGCCAGTGGAAATGATGCTATGCTGGAATGGGAAACTCCCCTCGACAAATGTCAGAGAGCCACTAGTGTCTCTTTGCCCAACTACCATGGCTTAATGACTGATAGCTATAACCTTCTGCAAGATGAGTAACACACTGCCCCCATGCTGGGGCAGTGACATCCCATGCATTATGATGTCACATCCTAGAGGAGAGGGCAATCACTCTGGCAACTTTGCACCCCCTGTTACTGCTCCTGTGGAAGCTCCCCTTCAATCTTCACAGGAGAAAGAATGGGGGGGGGGAGACGGACAAAGCTGCCACCATGAGCACCCTCTCCTCCAAGTAATGTCACTGCCCAGGGGCTTGGGGCAGTGATTACATCTCTGCTCTCACCGTAGCCTTACAGAAGGTTTTTTGGAATGTGCTTGACCTGGGACAGGTTTTGTGTGCAATAGCAAAGTGAATCAGAAAAGAAAAAAACCTATTTACAACTTTGACACAATACAAGCAAAACAGCTACATAGACCTCCCCCTTTCCAGCAACCCATCTTCCCATATTTTCAATATGGCTGCGCTAGGTGCTTTGCAACCCACCTGAAATTGGTTCGCAATCCACTGGTGGGTCCCGACCTACAGTTTGGCAATCACTGCCATAACATATTAATTGGGGCAAGGACATTTAACTTCCAATAGCAGAACTCAGAAATGTTCAGAAAGCAACTGACCTCACCGGGTCACAGAGAAGCTTAACATATGTCTTAAGATCTAAAAATAGAGAGGCCACCTCAACTGCAAACAGAAGATGACAAATCCACTACCTGTGGGATAGATAACACCACTTTTTCCCACCCCAGCTGATCAACATCATTTCTGCTCTGTCTGAAGTCCAGACGCAAGTCATTCTCTCAGAGCCCCTTTCACACAGAACCTTTTAATGCACCCATACTCTGCACATTCTTAAACTGTCACATGCAAGGAAGACAAAACATATTCACATTAAAAAAAATCCAGTGTGCACTGAAGCCCACAACCTCATATGTACACAGGTGTACACTTTACAGGTGCAAGGATTTCAAAGGGGAGAATTTAAAATTGCTGGCACACTTTTGGAAAAGGACTTTTTAGAATCCAAGAACACAGAGACTCTGCTACTTTGCCATTCATATATTCACATGTTAAATCAAAGAAAACAACAAAAGGGAAATTCTGCCAAATTTTTGAACGGAGAAGCAAATTAGCAAATTAGCCTAATCCTTTTAAGGCATGGCATTAACCCCCAATGCCAACATTGCTAAACCCTGCTTACTTATTTTATAAAATAAATAATGTAAAACCATTTCCAGGGCAGCTCACAACAAAACAGTCGCAACAAAACGGTAATCAAAGCAAAAAAGATAGAAAAGCCGCACAAAAATAGCAGCATTCAAAAACTGCAGCCAGACATTAAAAGCCTGGAAAAGCGCAGGGGCCAAACCACAGTAAGCAAATTGTGCACTTTGTGCTTTATCGCAACACTTGATGGATACAAAAGAGCACCCTATGAAGAATAACATTCAGAAAGGGAAGCCTTTCTGAAGCTCTTGAACACAAATCTTGCTGAGTTCAATGGGGCTTAGTCAAATGTCTTGTTTGAGGGGCTGCCTTGTTCATATGATTAGGCAAACAAAAATGGTCTCCCAATCATTTAATTCAAAACTATTTAAAAAAAATTTTTTAAAAAAAAACCTCACCCTTTGAGTCTCTTCTGAAATCAGTTCCCAGCTATGGTTTCTGTTTCATCAATTGCCAACTCCAGGAATGCGAAAAATGCCCTAAGGCTGGGTTTTTCTCTGTGTGTCGGGACCTGCCAGGTGGGTCATGTAGCACCTAGTGCAGCCATCACTGACAATAATGGAAGATGAGATGCTGGAAGCAGGGAGGGCTATGTGGTTATTTTGCTTGTGTCAAGGTTGTAAATAGGCTTTTTTTTTCCCCTTTCTGATTCACTTAACTGTTGGGAAAGGGCTGAGAAATAACCCAACTTATTGCTGCATTCTCAGGAAAGGAGCAGGCTCTGGTGTCACAATGACGGCACCTCTGGCCATGAAGTAACATCCAGTGGGTCCTGGACAGATGGATATTCTAAAAAAAGGGTCCTTTTGCTAAGAAGGATGAGAACCACTGCCGTAAGAAATTTCATCTCATAAAAAAATTGCTCCAACAATTTCACAGACTACGAAGTGCATCTCTAAATTTGTTTTGGTATTTGTTTTAAATCAGCATTTATCAGCCAGCGGTACACATACCACCATGAGATGCATACATGAGATGTCCAAAGGTATGCATAGGAATATAAGCACTGCTGGATCAGGATAAGGGCCCATCTAGTCCAGCTTCTTGTATCTCATAGCTACCTGTATCTCACAGGCCCACCTGATGCTTCAGGGAGCACACAAGGCATCTGTTGCATTTGGCATTCTGAGATAGCCTACTTCCAAAGTAAGGCAGTTGCACCACACATCATGGCCTGTAGCCTGCAATGGACTTTTTCTCCAGAAATTTGTCCAATCCCTTTTAAAGGCATTTAAGCCAGGTGCCATCACCCCCTCCCATGGCAAGGAGTTCCACAGATTAATTATCCTCTGGGTAAAAAAATATTTTCTTTTATCCATTCTAACTCTCCCAACACTCAATTTTAGTGGATGTCCCCTGCTTCCGATGTTGTGAGAGCGGAAAAAGATCATCCCTCTATCCACCCCATGCATAATTTTGTACGTCTCAATCACATCCCTGCTCAGGCCTCTTTTTTCTAGACTGAAGAGTCCCAAACACTGCAGCCTTTCCTCATAAGGGAGGTTCCCAAGCCCAGTAATAATTTTGGTCCCTCTCTTCTGCACTTTTTCTAGTTCTACTAAAGTTCCTTCCTCCAATTCTTAGAACTGTAAATGACTCTGAAGGAAAGATGGAGGGGCCACTTTACACAAGGAGCTCAGGATCCTGCAATACTTAGCATTCCCTCCCCCCCGCTCCGTCTTGGAATGCCACTGGTCTAAGCGGAACCAGTACACTACTATCAAGCAGTGAAACAGTTATCAGTGCAGTTCTCAAGAGGCAGGAGTGGAGCCCTGGCTAACCCTTATCCAAATCAATATATATGCTTCAGCACACAGCATTTGAAAAAAATATTTTAGAATGTCATGCTCTGGTCTAAAGTCTAGAAGCAAGAATGTATCACTTAATACATTTTCTCTACCCCGATGAATATCTTTGCATATTATTGAGGCAGCCACAGTTTTTGGGTTAAGGAGCAGATGTTCAAAATACTAAGATGGACCCATTTTTGACGGAGCTTTTATCAGCCTCAGTGCCAAACCGGCTCCAAGTTCATACACAGAGTTGAATTTAAATATCCCACTGAGAGAACAAAAGATACCATCACTAATTTCCACCCCCACCTACAGTCACTCCTCCCCAATCTCCAATCTCCCAAATCTCCAATCTGGAACCAGTGTTGGGAAAAATATGGGGAAACTGCAGATGGAAGAGGAAGAATTGGCTACACAAACTGCTTGCAAAAGGCAAAAAGCACAGACCATTCTTTGGATCCAAAATCACTGTAAATGATTGAATAATATTCTTCTGCTCCTAATTCATCACCAATTATTCAGAATTGTCAGAAGAACTGTGAAATGACATACAGGCAGTCCTCATTATCTGCTAGGGTTAGGTTCCTGGAAATCATTGTGGATAGCCAAGTCACAGATAAATTGATCCAATGGGATCAATGTGGTTAGGTGCAAAGGGACAGATTATTGGCCATTAGAAGAATCCAGCGGAGACCCTCAGGGAGCCAGCAGAGCGCAGCAGGAAGTGCCAAAAGAACTCTGAATGCTGCAGAGACCTTCCATAATGGCTCCAACGACCACCATGGATCCCTTAAACATGGCTGGCAGATGCTTCTGCCGGCCATTTTAAAGGGGTCAGTGCTGGTTGCAGGTGCTATTCTAAAAGTCTGTGCAGTCCTTGAAAGATCTCCACATAATGTACAATGAGGACAGAGGTGCAGATAATGAGGAAAATAGCAATTCTGCCCCTCACAGATAAGCAACTTCGCAGATAGCAAGTTCACATATAAAGAGGACTGACTGTACTAGCCAATGCTTAGTGAGGAACGAAACAGCTTCATGCACAAAAGAAAAGAAATGCATATAAACAAAAATTAAGGAACGAAGTTGGAAATAGGAAGTGGGAACTTTCTCAAAGTTAGGGTGCAATCCTGACCTGTGCTGAACAGGCAGGTCAGCTGGCCTGTACTGTATCCAGCGCAGGTTGGGGGCAGGCTGGTGCCTCCACGGGACAAGGGCACATTTGTCACCTTACCCTAGGGTAAGCACCTGCCACCCCATGGGACTGCTCAGCTCTGCGCCTGCTGTTTAGCAGTGCCAGTCTGAGTATACCGCATTGCCCGAATCAGGGCCGTGCAGGCCAGGGATGGGGATTTAGTCCGCAGCTACGCTCCACCCCACTCCCCAGGCTGCCCCGCCCACCGGACTGCACTTCCCCCCGCCCTGTTTCGCCTGCCCTCTCCCTGCCCAGAATAGTCCCTGCGAGTTTGGCTGGCGCAGGAGTGGCTGACCGCAGTTGTGTTCCAGCATAGCAGAGCCGGCGCAACTATTTGAGCTGGCATGGAAGTGCTTTACAGCACTTTTGTGACAGGGCTTGGCCGACACAAGTGGCTTGCGTCAGCTGAGGGCGGGGGTTGGATTGCACTGCCCTACTGATAATGAGAAATCAGAGATATTAAAAGGGTCCATCTCAACAGACCTTAACTGTAGCCAACCTGGAGAAAACTATACAGTACTGTGAAAAATCAATTGAAGCTCAATCCTAACCAACTTTTCCCTGCCAATGCACCCCAAAGTAAGGGCACAAACATTCCCTTACCTTGAGGAGGTCTCTGTGACTTACCCCCTCCCTACACATACACACACACTGCAGGATGCAGCAAGCATCCTGTTGGCATGGTGGTATTAGTGCTGGAAAGTTAGTTACACCCCATTCGTAAAACTGAGGGGAAAAACATGTCGAAAAGATTGTGACACATAGTACATGCAAAGAAATACTGATTTAAAATTGGGAATTATTTGGGAAGCTATTTGGGAATTATTGCATCAAAAGTGGACTGATCTGGATGGAACTTCAAAATGCAGATTTTTTTTTCAACCAAAAGACTCGCTCTAAATATTTTTCAAGCGGAAAGAGAACACTTTAGTCAATTCTTCAGCTGTAATTTATTTTAAGACATTTATATACCAATGTCCATGTCACAGTAGAAATCACTTCCAGATGACTTGCAAAAAAATCTTTTTCCACCCCAATATGTTTGACAAAGACAATCACATTTTCATTTTCATTAAGAGTAAGCCAATTTCCAGGCCAAATTAATTTTCTAGAGAAACCCTGCAGTCAGCACTAAAATGGAGAGATCTAATAACGGGTGGAATGTGAGTGACTGCCCAGAACTCTCTAGAAGATTCTCTGAGGACGACAAAGGTCTCAGTGTATCCGTGCTTGTGCTTGATTATTAATCCCTGCTAGGTATTATTATCCCAAATTGCTGTGCAATGCATTACACAAAAGGTCTAGCCCAAGTGACTATTCCAAAGTATTAGTGAACCGAAAAGCATACAGGAAAAATAAGATTCAGAACAAAGGAGTTCTATACAAACCTTTTAAACTATGATGTCCAAGAGGTTGCTGTTCTGATGCCAAGTCTCCAACATCATGGTCTCTTATTAGTGCATAACCAGTCCAGTGATTTGGTACCTGGTTGTATTTTCTTTCCCTTTAGCAGTAATTTAGGAAACATTGTACTACACTCTATAGCCTAAGAGTGGTTGATTGTTTTAAAGAACAGCTTCAGAGCAAATTCTTTTCTCACTGTAACAACAGAAATACATGCCCTGCAAATCTGAATAATGAACACAGGCTGAAAGAGGAAGGGAGTAAGGCGGAGCAGAAATGCCTCAGCATCACTCTCCAGCCAGGCTCAGAATCTGGACAGACTCCACTTGGGCTGCAGGGTCAGCAAGGGCCTCTCTGGAAGTTGCACTGTCACCTTGTATTGCTGAATGAAAGCTAAGCAGGATCAGCTCAGATCTCACCGTGGATGGGGGACTGGACTATAGAAGAGTCAACTGGCAAGAAATGGAAAGCATATTGATAACCAGCCTGAGGAACGTTTTGCAACTGCCCAGTGGTGTGCTTGCGGACAGGGAAAAGGGAGAAGGGCCTGATCCACATTGCCTCAGCACCCATTTGTCCCAAGGCAAGGACATGGGAGCTACCTTGTCAAGGGCCCTCATAAATCAAACACATTCCCTGATCAAAGGCCTCAAGGCAAACCACATCGTCTTCTCAAATAGCAAGCCATACATGGGCTATTTTTTTTTTACATCCTGTTTCACTGAAAACACAAACTTGGCAAAGCATATTAATGAAAGGAGGTGGTTTTTTTTTTTCCTTCAAGAAAAACCTAGCTCTCATCCAGCCACAGAAAGCCAAGACTGACACGTTCAACCCAGTGCCAACCAGTCCCTCAATTAAAAGGCAACACTGCTTAAGGAAAGGCAGCAGATGGTGAAAGGAAGAAATCTAGGGCACATGTTCAAACTTAAGCCAAGGAGAGACAAGGAATTTCTTTTGCAGTTGAACATCCGAAATGTTTGGTAATATACTTATAAAAGAACAAGGTTTTTAAAATTGTGTGTGTGTGTATTCACCGACGCTATCGTAATAATTGTATGTACAGTATATGTCTATCTGACACAGTTACTACAGATATATGACAGGGCTCGATACCATGTATTTAGCGAGCTTCTTTTAACCAAAAAAGACTACCAGTTGATAACCTTTTTTAGCCTTTTTAACCTTCCTCTAATTAGCTGTGCTGCAAAATACAAAGTCACACCAAAGACAATAAAAATGGCAAGGTATCTAAATTGCAATGCTGAGATTAAGTTTTGAAAACTTACAATCCCCTGGTAGATTTGAAATATGTCCCCAGCATATTAAAAATGCTATTATTAAATATTAAATGCTAGCCCCAGGAGCCCCCAATACCTTTCATGTTTTTCATACGTTCAGTATTTTAATGTATAATATTTCATACATTTAATACATTTTAATATTTCTGTTTCACCGTTCTGTCGATAGAGGATACTCAAGGCAGTTTTCAACATATCAAAAAAACAAAAAACACAGCCAACACAACGCACAAAGAATAATAAGAGTTAGCATGCCCTCCCAAACTTTTTGAAGTACTACATACAGAAAATGGAATCATACATGTCTGCCTAAATATGAATATTTTTCTCTTATTGTCATCTGGGCTGTGGAATTCTGATAGCAGCATTTGTTCTCAGCTGCAGCCAAAGGGCATCTCTTGGTACACGGCCATGATCTCGTACTGGAACTCTAAGAAAAAGTTGCAAGAAACTCCTTCCGAGATAAAGTCTGCATAAAGTCCCTTCAATATTCAATTTTTTTTTACTGGCAGCTCCCTTGACATACTGGTCACCATTTCCCATTAGGGCTACATTCCTTTGCATTGTACAGAGGGGCGGGTTTTTTGGAAGGATTTGGTGGCTCCCTTGGCTAGTTCCTGTGGCTCCCCCAGGAACCACGGCTCATATGCAGCTCTAACTACAGTATATGCTATGTCCACACAATATGGTAAAAAAAAAAAAGCCAAAAGCCGCTTTGGGATGAGCCAAGGCAGAGAAGCGCTGGGGGTTCGTGTCTAGCCATTTTCCATTCCAAATCATCCCATTCAAGGCTTCCCTTTGTTCCTCCTCTCCCTCCCCCCGTCCCCACTTCACCTCCACTGCTTTGCCTTCAACCTACTTTCCTCTTCTTTTCCCCCATCAGAGCTGGACAAAGGAAGCGGCCAATTATTGACAGAGACTGGCACTAGACCACTGGGATGGATACCTACTGCGTACAGAACACAGGAAGAGCTTGATTTTTGCATGTGAAATGTTTGGGTGGGCTGGGGAACTGGGACAGACTGGGGATAGGTTAGATCCAAATTTTGTTTTAAACTGGAAGTTTATACTAATTCTTGCCCTTATTATGTAATCTGTTTGCCAGTACATGTGCTAATTAATTGTCTGTTTCACTTTCATCTTGTATAGTACTATGAACCACTTTAAGAACTGGTTATAGAAGGAACTATCAGCCTGAGGAGTATGGACAACTTCGAGCACCAATTTTTAACCAGTGTGCCAGGGCACATTGGTGTGCTGTGGGAGCTTGGGGGAGGATAATGTAATTAAATAAACATTAGTAGGGCCAATGGGGGGTGTGAGCTCCCCACCGGAAGTGTGGTGTGCCTTGTCAATTGTCAACAAAACTATTGTATGCCTTGACAACTGTAACACCTTGTCAGTGTATGAGATGAAAAGGGTTGAAAATTGCTGGGTTAGAGGTCTGCAATTTAAATAACTACAAGCAAGAGCTTTATTTTTTTTTCTGCTCAAGCACTATGGTCTCTATGGCACTGGCACAGCCTTTAGTGATAGAGAGAGATCTAACTGTAGTTTGCAGATCTGGATGTCAGAGCAAACCACAGTTAAAAGGAAACCATGGTTTCTAACGCTGGTTCGCAGATCAATCACTAACCATAATTTGTCAATTTGGGTTAATTAGTAAACAGTCTATGTGGTGGTGCAACATATAACTGAGCCAGTGTCTAACCTGAGTCAATATTCCCCTTAAATACTGAGGCAAGGGAATAAAATTTGATCCTTGCATTCAGGGCCCAGTTTTTCTTTTGCAGTTAAAACTACCTGATCAAAGACTACACACACACACTTTTAAGGGGGCCAAAACAATTTGTCCCAGACACTGTAATGAGATAACAGCCTTGAGTATTGAGCGATCACACTTTATAAAGTTTATAAAGCAAGCTTGATCCCCACAGCCATTTTCGATACAATTCTTCAGTATGAGCGAGAACTTGAACGTTGTACTTCCCGAGTTAATATTTTTCTAGTTAATCATAGTTTATGGGGAGCGTAGGAGTGGGAAGAACAGGACAAAACTGTATGGTTCCAGACATCCTGGACAGGCTTGTAGTTAACGTAGGCCCGAGGAGAGCCGGGCTCTTAGTGGTACACCAGGCCTCCCTCACTGAACCGCTGGCTTTCAATTACATACACAAAGTATGTTTCCCCAGCTTTACCTTACAGAGATAAGGGGAAATGTACACAAGTTTCAGTCCAATTGCCCCAAAAAGGATGGAGAAGGGGAAGTCAGCTCCTGCCTTGAATTAACCAATGCTTTGTTGATGATGCTTGTTCTCATAGGCCCGTTTTACCACCTTCTCTCTCTCTCTTCCCTTTCCTGTTTGCTTCCTCTTTCTCTTAATGTCAAGCAATGTCAATTTAATTTTTTTTATCCAGTGCACTACATGCTTATCTGGGGGTGTTGTTGCTGCTGAAAAGCACATAAAAACACAAAATACTGCCTTTTTGGTGTTTAAGATATTGCCCAGAAATTAAAATAGATTACTTTTTCCACTTACAAATTATACGGTGGCTGCATCAGCTGACACTATATCCCCTATATCCCCTACCTAGTACATTTTTAAAGTGTTCAAAATTAATAAAAATGAGAACTTAGAATAAAAACTTGGAATAGAAAAAAATAAATACCACTTTCTACCTTTTAAATATCAAAATCTGCAAAAAAAATAACACCATTTTCAAACACCCCTAGATATATCTATACACTATTCCTCCACTATTTGCAATGGGGAAGTTCCCTCAAGGGGAAAATTGGGTCATAGGAGAGAGAAAAAAGAGTGCCTAATTTTTAGGGTTGATAGAACATGGCAGTAACAAAATAAAAACTCATAAAACTGTGATCTCCACTTTACATTTTTGTAAAAAAAGAAAAGAAAACCCAAAATCTACAACAAAAACCCCCGTTTCATTTGGTTTTTGTTAAAAGAGGGGGTACGTGGGTAATGACTGTGGCTGCATCTGCTGAGACTATACCACTTATATCACCTACCTTGTAGGCTTTTAAGGTTATTATTATCATAAGGTAAATTTTGAATAAAAATACATAACACCAATTTTGACACTTTGTGAAAAATCCGTGAAAAAATAAAACCGTTTTCTCCCATTTCTACCTATTTTTAATTTACAAACAACCCTTACTTGTTACAGCTTTCCCATACCAATTAACAACCATTGTCAAGTTGTTGTTCTCACTCTTCATACCATCTGGCTACAGAGGGCATGATGCTCAGAAACAGTGAGCCCAATAATTTCTCCTCACAGAAAAAGTATTGAATTCTGCAAGGCTAAAGAACCTGCACTGGCGGGGGTGGGGGGAGGGAAGCATTATATCCAGGCACATCGGCTCCCCTGGCATGACCGAAAAAGCAGTTTAGGTGTGTCTAAACAAATCAGAACCAAGAAGAATCCCTACTATCAGTGCCAATTCCACCAACAGGACAAAAGTACCACAGGATATATGCAAAGTGCCTTTTCCTTGTTCAGCAATACCACCACTCGCCTATATATCTGGTATTGAGGAATGAGCTTATAGGTTTGAGATAACGTGTAAGCAGATAGAGCAGTGGTTCTCAAACTTTTTAGCACCAGGACCCAGTTTTTAAATGACCATCTGTCCAGGACCCACCAGAAGTGATGTCATGGCCAGAAGCACCATCATTGTAACACCACCTGAAATTGGTTCGCGACTCACTGGTAGGTCCTGAACCATAGTTTGGGAACCACTGAGGTAGAGGGCTTTGTATCTCCCATTTTAGTAATTAAACCATCTGTTAATAGCCCACTTTCCCCACCCACAGTTTGAATCTTGCCCCATAGTTACTCCAGCATGTACAGAAATGCACAGGCTGGAACGTAGGAGAGTCTTGCCTCCACTCTCCCCACGGACAGCATTTGTCTGCCTCCCTTCACGCATTCTTGCACTGGAATAAAGAGCTTACCATCATAGGTTATTTAAACCATTTTATATCCCACTTTAAATTTAAAAAATGACTCAAAGTAGCTAACAAGGATAGTTTTAAAATAGTATACTGTACATCAAAATCTACAAAACACATTAAAATAAACCAGCTGCAACACACATTATGAACAAAATATCAAGCAATCAGGCACTCAAGTTTCAAACAACACATTTTTAAAACAGCTGAATGGTAAAAAAAATGCCAGCAACAAAAAAATCCTCAGTTCATGCCTTCCAAAACACCTTGAAAGGATTCAATACTACCGTCAAGCAAATCAGTTCTTACTAGGTAGCCAATATGTTATGCTTACACATGCTGTTGTTGTTTTAACATACAGATTAGCTTTTCAAATCCCCAAATCAAGATTTGCAAAATTGGAAAAGCAATTCCAAAATTGTTTACATGTGAATTTCTCCATCCAAGGAGGACTTGCAATTTTAACCATTTCCCTGTCCTTCTACAGACCCCTTCTTCAATTTAATGCAACCCTGTTTGAAAGCCATCAATCATCAGGAGTAGATTTGGGGGACTGCAAGGAGAACTGCATCTTTTCCACATGGACAGGAACACCATCCATTTATCCTTGCGGTACCATGCATAGTGCCTGAAATTTCTACTCCTGATGATCTCACAGTCCTGCACTCACATACAAACGATGTTTATTTTTTTAAATGAAAATTAAACTTTTCAGCTGTCCCTATTTTTCAGGGTAGTAGTGAGGGTTGCCCCGGAGTGGGGGGATAACTTCTCAAAGAATAGGCCAGGTTCTCCTCATTTGAAACACAGTAGTTTTATGTTTCATGTATAATGTTATGGTTTGTGTGTGTGTGTGTGTGTGTGTGTGTGTGTGTGTGTACAACACTTACACATGTAGAGCCAAATTCTTTGGGGGGGAGGGTGCCAGAACCTCATAGCAACAGCACGCATCAATCCTCTCACCCGTGTCACTTAATTGCTCATCACAGGGTCACCATCTCCCTTTTCAGTGCCAACATTCATGAGTTGTTGGTTTTTCTCTTCTGTGGCTCTTTTGATGAACTCACTCTCCCCACCAGCCTCCCCAACTACACTAAGTGGGCTGCTTACCTCAGCATTTTGCACCATTAAGAAAACAAGAGAACACACACACACACACACACACACAGGCTTTATCCCTACCACCACCATCCCCATCCCCAACTGGCCCTGTGAAAAAGTCAACAATCTATTGCTTCAAATAACAAGGGCTCTTTGCCTACAATTGGGGGGGGGGGCTTGTTAAGGACAATTTGCAGCACAGGACCAAAAAAACAAAAAACAAAAAACCTTGAGCTTTCTTCTAGTCTTATACTTCCAGGGGGCACAGCCCTGATCCCAGCCTGTCCTCACAGCTGCCATGCATGTGTGCACTCAGTGCTTTTTTTGTTAAAAAAAAAAGGTGCAGGAACTCACAACTTGTTAATCTTTTATTTATTTATTTATTTATAAACCATTTTTTATTAACAGAAATTGAATTTATTGTATTTAAGCAAATGTTCATAATAAATGTGCTGGGAGCGCTGCAGCTTTGTTCTGCAACCTCCCGATAGCCCGCTTGTTTGCCAGGCGACTTTGGTGGGCTAATTTTAGCCCCGGTTTTCTCCAGTGCCGTTAAAGGTGCAGAGACAGCGCTTGGGGGTGTCCGGGCACACTGGGAGCCACGGCCTTTGATAGCCTGCCCCCTCCCCCTCTGCGCCGTCAGAGGCGCAGGGAACAGCGTCTGTGTGCTCCTTGACACTGCGGAGTCCGCGACTTGCGCACAGCTTCTCCCGGCACTTCCTCTGTTGTCTGGCCACGTGGGGCTATTTTTGTTCTCGCGCTGTTAGAGGCGCAGGGAACAGCGCTCGGTGGCTCTCAGGAGCAGCTCTCCGCTGCTTTGAAAAGGAGCCGAACGCTCCAGGCAGCAGTCGGCAAGAGGCACGCCCCCAAAATAGCCCTGCCTCAGCCGCGGAATTTTTTAAAACAGCCAGCTCCAACTGCAGGGGACTGCTTGAAAAAGGTGCCGGAACTCAGTTGGGGTGCGTTACATTAGAAAAAAAGCCCTGTGTGCGCTGCTCTGTGAATTCGTGTGTAATTTTAAGAGAAATCCTCTCATGTCTGTTTTTTGGAATAATTGCATAAATATAATGAGAAATGCTTCCTCTTGCTCTTTTCACTGTTACCCATTTGGGTAGTCCGCTGGCCTCTTTTTTCAATCACGTGATTTTTCAATCACGGCACACACGACAGAGAAAAGAACTTATAGCCTGTATATGGGAATAAGCACAAGACCTTCTAGTGTTCATACTACAAAATATTTTTTTAAAGTCTCAGACAACAATGTCTGGATTTAGGATGTCCAGAAAAGGGATCATCTACCTGCCTATCCTGCCAGGAAAAAGAAACTTGACAGACATATACAGGCTCATTTTTCTAGACACTTCTGCTTGATACCAAGCATCTTTGAACCATACTATATAATTTTCAATGCTCAGTCATCCCCTGTCTCTCAGTGCAGGAATAACATATTTTGCACACAGATTAGCTAAACACAGAGCAAAAGTCCATTGAAGGTAGATGGGTGTTCATGGTTCTCTCTTGTTTCTGAAAGGACTTTTTACCATTTCTTCTCAATGCGCATTCACAGAAGCCCAGACTTTGAAATAAAATTATTTCTCAAAACAAGGCAAGCTACTATAGTCAAACTTGACAGTCTGTTTTGCACCAAAAATTCAAAAAGATAACCTGGTATGATATAATCCCGAACAGTTTCCAGTAGAACTGGCATGTCTTTATCTATAGCCAGCTGTTCCAGCACAAACTTAGGGCCCAATCCACCCAACTTTCCAGCGCCAATGCAGCTGTGCCCAATAGGGGGTGTGCTGAATCCTGTGGGGGAGAAGTTACGAAGTACCTGCTGAAGGTAAAGGAACATTTGTTCCTTTACTTTGGGGCTGCACTGTGGCTGCAATGGTGCTGGAAAATGGGATAGGATTTCAAACTTGTCACCTTTTCAGTTCACCCAGCAGGGCTCTTCTGCACATTTCCTTACCTACTGAGGATTAGTTGGTGGGCTCAGAAAAAGGTCTTTTTCTTATTTTATTTTATTTATTTATTTGAAGGATTTACACCCCGCTTTTCCTATGCCGAAGCAAATGCCCAAGGCGGCTTACATGAGCAGGCTAGTCTAAACCACCTTTTTTTTTCCAATGGGGTTTTTACAAATCTACAGTATTCTTGTGATCTGCCAATCCTCAGGCCCAGATGTTGCCTTCACAGTGTGGTTCTCTCCTTTGGCTGCCTGCCATTTTTCTTCCATTTTTATTTAACAGAACAATTTTTTTTAATGCAGATTGCTTGCAGCACTACATATGACTGCATTTATCTCATACGTTACAGAGGACATGGCATTAATTGCAAATGAAAGAACACTATATACCAAGGGTGTCAGACGTAAGGCCCAGGGCCAGATGCAGTCCCTGGAAGCTCTTTATTTGCCCTGTCGCTCTCTCAGCACCACCATCAGCTGCTGAGCTGAGGTGTCACTGCTGAAAGGGCAGCCTGTGTGATAATTGGGTCTCCCATAAAATATGATCAAGATTTGCCCGCATTCTGCAATTTGCAGCTAATGAGTTGAGGCGGGAGTGTTTATTTCTGGTCATGACCTACTTAATGATATCACTTCCTGCTTTATGACATCACTTCCAGCCCTCAGTAGGCAACATAAAAGCTATTCAGTCCGCTATATGAAACGAGTTTGACACTCCGGCTATATATCAATCAATCAAATCAATCAAATAGTATTTATATACCGCTTT
>JAJKFI010000188.1:66795-131529 GCA_029204185.1 Lerista edwardsae | reverse complement strand
TGCCCCCGGCCCTTTAAGACAAGCGGGAGCACGGAGAACCGTGCTCCTGCTTGTCTCAAAGAGCCGGCAAGGGTGCACGTGCCTTGTATAAGACGCACCTAGTTTTTAGCGCCCCAATTGTTTGAAAAAAGGTGCGTCTTATACTTGGGGAAATACGGTATGTATCATGTGGAAATCAAAATCATTGCCAGATTTTAAACAGCATTTTTAATTTGGCCAGATAAGTATACTCCATATCTTAATTAACAATACAAACGGAGCTCTGATTGAAAACCAGAAGTGAGCTCCAAAAGCAAATCAAAGCTCACTTCTGCAGCGCGGAGGGTCGCGGAGGGAGCTGCAAGGCATCAGGACCCTGCAGAAGGCTTCTCTTACCACCCACCCCAGTACCGTCACATGCCCGTGGGTCAGTGGTACGATCCAGGCGGAACGGCCCGGTACGCCGTTCCGCCAGTTCGGCGGACGGGCCTGGGCCGCACCGCCTCTCCGGAGGACGGGCAAGCTGCTGCTGGGCCCTCCCTCCCTCCCTTGCGTCCCGAATTGCTCTGAAATGGAGCGATTTGGGCTCTGTGAGGCACAGGGGGCGTGGCAGCCATCCGCCATAGGGGCAGAGCGCTGTCAATCATCTGGGCGTTCCAGTACTTGGCGCACCCGGATGACATCACTGCCCTGGCTGTGGCGCCGCAATTACTGCCCCTGCCCCCGCACACACATATAGGGGCCCTGATGTCTAAGTAGGACTTTGAGGACCGCTAAGATGGATCATGAAATTAAAGAAATAAATGTTGGTAAAATAAGCAGAGCTTGGACCAGACCTCAAAATCCGTACTGTTTTAAATAACAGGATGTGATTTGTTTATATAAATGTTGAGACTCTTTATTTTCATTACCTACTACTTGTTCAATTTTCCTTTGATAACTCATGACAAACCTCAGTTTCTTTCTAATCACTCAAAAAATACCAGAGCCTGTCTTTAGGATTTGATTTGTGCCCAAGCTGAGCTCTGGAATCTGTTTATTAGCAGGACTGAATCTTGGGTTATTTAACTAACAGCACAATCCTATGCATGTCTACTCAGAAATAAGTAACATTGTATTCAAATGGGCTTACTCTCAAGAAAGTTTGTATAGGATGGCAGCCTAAGACCCAAATCAAACTTGCAAGAAAAAAAGCCCAGGTGGAAATCAGCATTGCCCAAGGAATAACCATAAGTCTGCATGCAAAACCCCACAAGTTTCCTTATCCACAAAACATCCATGTAGTGTCCTCTCTGACTCCGAGAGTGGTCCAAACATACTTTATAGCAGTGGTATTCAAACCTTTTAGACTGGGACCCACTTTTTAGAATGGTAGTCATCAGGGGCGAATCTATTTGAAAGGGCGCCCATGGCGCCCAATGAAAATGTGCCCCTAGGGGCACGCAACGTCATGACGTCACATCATGACATCATGGCATAGCGCCCCGCCCCTTCTAAGAGGCGCGTTCTGTTCGCCGGCCCTTTAAGGCCAGCGGCAGCGAACAGAACCTGGCCCGGCGGCGTTCTTTCTGTTCGCTCGTGCCGGCCTTAAAGGGCCGGCAGGAGCAAACAGAACGCGGCGCCGCCCAGCACCCCGCCCCCCTTGAGAAGCGGGAGGGGGCGCCGGGTGGCAGCGCGTTCTCCTCGCTCCGGCTGGCTCTTTAAGGCCAGCCGGAGCGAGGAGAATGCGGCGCAGGGAGCGGTTGGGCTGTGGGCACCATTTTGAGGGGCGGGCGCCATGCGAACGGCGCCCCCTGCAAGATGGCGCTCATGGCTCGTGCCACCCCCTGCCACACCCTAGTTACGCCCCTGGTAGTCATGTTGGGACCCACCAGAAGTGATGTCATTAACCTGGAACCCAGGTTGTGGCAGGAAGAGCTGTCATTGTAACATTAAAAAAATGATGCTCCTGAAATGCATTTGGCATTCTTGTACTGCAGCAATTGTACAACAATGAAACATCCCTGACAGAAAGCAGGATTAGGGCAAAATAAGATGTAAAAGTACTGAACTTAAAACAAAATTTTAAAAAACTCTCACTTGAAAATTAACTCTCACTTGAAAGTTAACATTTACAAAAGGAATATAACAAGAGTAAGGTCTGCAGTTTCCAAGATGGCTGCTCTCAGCTTTCCGTGACCCACCTGACATCAGGTTGCAACCCACCAAGTGGGTCCCAACCCACAGTTTGAATAACACTGCTTTACTGTGTCCCTTGTGCTAGCCAAACTGGCCTAATTATACTATCCTAACTCCAGGTTAGGGGACGTGGTGGCTGCTGCTGGGCTTTCCGACCGGAAGGTTGGGAGTTCGAGACCGCGCGACGGAGTTCAAGACCGTCCCAGCTCCTGCCAATCTAGCAGTTCAAAAGCACCTAAATGCAAATAGATAAATAGGGACCACTTTGGTGGGAAGGTACTGGCGTTCCGTGCGCTACGGCGTAGAATCATGCCGGCCACATGACCACGGAAGCTTGTCCTCAAACAAAGCGCCGGCTCTACAGGCTTTGAAACAGAGATGAGCACCGCCCCCTGCAGTTGGTCACGACTAGACCATTCGGTCGTGGGGAAACCTTTACCTTTAACTCCAGTTTAGGATTGAGCCCTTAATCCATGAATTTGGAGTCATGTGGATTTTGATTGCAAAACTCATGTGGTTTTCAACAGCTGTGAGTTTTCAGTCCTCAGAGGAGCAAGACGGCCCCCTGGACTGGCTCCTGGCAGAACCCTCCATTACCACAGCTCAACAGCCCTTTGTTTTCCGTTTGTGGGGGGAAAGGCAGCTGCTTCCCCCCCATATTTGCAGCACGTAGGAGAGAAAGCAGCTTTCTGATACAAGCTTCTGCATGCCGAGTATGTACCACTGTGTTCTATGGGGCTTACTCCCAGGAAAGTGTACATAGGGGTGCCTCTTTATCTGTAGGTCCTGCACCCATGCATTTGAGTTAGTACAGGTGCTGGAGCTGCACTCAGGGCCCCATCTGACTTCCTGGAATGACCAGAACTCTGTTCCAGTTACATCAAAGAGGTATTCCGAGGCACAGCGGTTGGGGTTAGATCGCCCATGACCTCCCCGTGCCTCATAAACTGTCCCAGCGGCTTCCGAGAGGACTCTCCAGTCAGGTGGGACTCCCTCTCAGGATTAAATTATCCGCGTATTTCAGTATACACAGAGAGTCTGGGAACGGATCCCCCACAGATACCATCAGTATACATAATTATGTTTGGAATTCAGGTCTCTTTACCTGATTTTCTGAGTAAGGGGATAAGGAGTAGCCGCTTTGGGGTCTGTCCTTATATGCTCGCTTTGAGGCATAATCCTATGCCCACCATCCATACTGGCACAGAAAAACAAACAGAATGGTGGTATCCACGGACACCATGGATGCCTATTAAAAAGACAGGGGAACATTAAACAAATCTCTTTCTTTAACCATGTTGCAGCGAAACCACTGATGCTCCCTGATCTTTAAAAAGGCACCCCCAGTTTCAGGTATCCATGGGGGGGGATCTGGAACGGAACCCCAGCAGATACCGCTTTCAGAACAGGTGGCATGACTTCCAGGCAAGGAATTTCTCTTTAAGCAGAAACCTCTGAACATAGACATAGCATCCTTTCCCCATCAGTGATCCAGCCTATACACCTCTCAGATTGGAGAATTAAGAAGAATTTTAATTTATTTATTTATTTTGAACATAAACTTCAAGACATAAATGGAGGAAGTCTCCTATTCTGGGATTTTAGGATTTTTGAGAAGGGAAACCATGGAAAATGTGTTTTGTTTTATTTTAACATTATTTATATTCATCCTCCATGACTTTACGTAGGTCCAGGTAGCATGATTCACAGCTACAAATAATATTTATGTATCCAAATACAACTTCTCTGGGCCCAGCATGAATTTGCAACATGGATCCTCTTGCCTTTCTCCCTCTCCACAAAAGGCCATGTTTGTTCTGAAAAACCAGCAGATTGATTGGTGTCCTTTAGATCCCTTGGTTTAAGCTCCTTATTCTCGCTGCCTGCTTTGTATTTATAGCCAGACATTGTGGTGTAGCGTGTTTGGATATTAATTATACGGAAGTGACAAATTCCCTTTAGACATCCCTTACCCTGGGATCTAGTGACAGTTTGCCCATGAACTCTAGAGACCAGAAGTCCAATCCGTTGACTCAAATGTGTTCTGGAGCCTGCAAATTCTATGCACAGCTGTGGCCCCTCCTGTCCCTGGAACCTCAGTATTTTCAACCGTGCTTGTGCCTCCCTCTTGCTGCCCAATCCCTTTAGCTCTACCTGCCTCTAAACACAGGAATGCCAACAGGAGCAAATGGCTAAACTAGACATGCATGCAAACATGTACCCCAAGGTTGGTTCCAATATGTGGCTGTATAGGATTGTCTTCTCACCAGTGGCACCACTAGGGTATGGCAAGTGGGGTCATTTGCCCTGAGCACCACTTGAAGGAGGGTGCCAGGTGCGGACTGGCAGCCTAATCTACCAGACACCTCAGAGAAAGGGGACATTCATCCCCTTCCCCTGGATAAGCCCAGAGACCCGCCAATGGGTCACCTGGTGTCTGTGCTGGCTGTTTAGCTTTACCGCCAGCACTTAACATGCCTTACGGCACGTTTGCAGCACCAGTATCCACAGCACCGTGCGGGCTGGAGGCCTCACATTGAGACCTTACTCATATTCTATCGATGGTGCATGTTTGCACCAGTTTCAGGAGACCTTAAAAAAGAAGCACCAGTAAATGCCTGCAGAATAAAAAATCAAAGTTGTTTTCATATACCTGAAACTCAGGCATTGCAAATGCACAATGCTAGTAGGAAAGGGACTCAATTTCTGCAGTATTGTTCAGGGTGCTTCTCACCCTAAGATCCCCCCTTCTACTGAATACGTTCACTCTGTGGGATGAACAGGGCTGACTTTCCACCTCATTATCGTCCCTTTTCTTTTTGGACAGGTGATTGCCACAGATGCCATTTTCCCCACATAACTCACAGGGGTTTTTTTTTCAAGAAAACAAAGAGGCACTCTCAATTACAAGAATGCCTTGAAGATGTGCATGTTTAGTTTAGTTCAGCCTTTATTCATAAATTCTGAGAGTTGTAGTTCCTGAGAGGGCATGTCACAAATGGGGCTCTCTGTCTCCCCGTTTCAGTTTTCTGTACAAGTGCTCACTTTCCTCTCGGTCGGCGGTAGGCAATGTGGCGCTCATGAGTTACTGGTAGCTCGCAGGGTGGTTACTAGTAGATCGCTGCTCTTTTTGGCTCAGAGAAGCCACTGCTTGCAAGCAGCCAGAAAAGATTGGACAAGGGCATTTAGCTGGCCAGCACCACCCTTTCCAGCTGCTGCCCTGCAGCTTGTGAGCTCCTGGTCGGCATGTGCTCTTGCAAAGTGGCTGCTGACAGCAGGACTGGTGACTACAGCTAAATTGGGTAGTGGGAGAAGTGGCTTCTCCACAATGTTGAGGAGCAGGCAAAGTATGGAGGAAAAGGAAGGAAGGGAAAGAAGGTTCCCCCTCCCCACCACCACCAGAATGTCATGGGTATGGGAAACTTTCTTAAAAATTCTTCCGCCCTCCAAAGCACACCCAGGTCACCTGCCCTGCTTCCTTGCTGTAGCACAGTGGTTCTCAAACTTTTTACCACTGGGACTGACTTTTCAGAAAGACAGTCTGTCCAGAACCCACCCGAAGTAAGGCTAGAAGTGCCGTCTTTTTGACGCCAGAGCCTGCTGTTTTCCTGAGAATGCAGCCATAAGTTGGGTTATTTCACAGCCATTTTTCAAAAGCAAATTGAAACAGAAAGGGAAAAAAAGCCTACTTACAACTATTCAATAGTTGTATTGTAATGCCAATGTAATGTATTGTAATGACGATACGCAAATTAATCACACAGCCTTACCCCCTTTCCAGCATCCCATCTTCCCATATTTTCAATATGGCTGCTCTAGGTGCTTCACAACCAGCCTGAAATTGGCTCATGACCCACTGGTGGGTCCCAACCCATAGTTTGGGCACCACTGGTATAGCCTATTTTTTTTCCTACTGTTAAACCTTTGGGGGGGGGGGTGTTTGAAGAGAAAGAAACCAGGACAGTGAGGGGGGATCACAGTAACTCTTTGCCAGTTAGACATTTTGTTCAGTAGCTCATGTATATCCGATGGTTGCCTATCCCTGCTCTAGGCCCTAGGGATGTTTCTGGGTCCACACTGTTGCTTTTGCTGCTCCCATACTGCTTCTGATTGGCTCCAGCACCTGATATAGATATAGTGCAGCCTCCATTGCCTTGAAGGCCAGGCCAGACACACCTGGCCTTCTGTGCCCATCTGAAGTGATCCCTTCCCCACCACTGCCATATGTGGGCCCTCAGTATATCAGATGCTCAGAACAGGAAGAATTGTTACCTTCATGGCGAGACTTCCAGCTGGCAACTCTGGACTATGTTTTCTGCATAGCACTCTGCACGCTGCAGCACTCTTTTCAAGTACATGATGCACAAATCCTCATATCCTTCCTGCAGTGTAATTTACTTTGCAACAAAACAAAACTACTGCATTTCATTCAAGTTGCTTCTAAATATTCAGGTTTTTGTATTCCCTGCCACAGATCAGTCAGACGCAAAACTTTGACAAACCAACGTGAGCACTAATCAAGTTAGAACACAAGGAACTGTGTTTGTTGCAGGAAGGTGAGACCAATCATAATCACATTATCAGTTTGGTGCAAATATAGAAAATAAAATAAGGCCTAAAGGAACACCATTCATTGCATGTATCAAGACACATCTTGTAAAGTCAGGATATTAGTATGACCATCATAACCTTGACTATCCCAAAGCCGTTTTCTTTAAATGGACTACTTTACAGTAAGTGGGTTGTGGGCAACAGTAATTTTCTTTGCACTTTAATGTTAAATTGACTGAGATGTTTCTTCTCCCGTCTGTATTCATTAATATTCTCCTCCCCCTACTGCAACTTCATTATGTGCCATTTGCTTTATAAATATTGTGGGCTGGTTATACAAAATCTCCAAGCAGATAATGATATAATAACAGCAACTGAGTTCAGTCAAAGCCCATGACCAAGCTTTGTAATAGTGTGTGATCACAGAGGCCTAAGATCTGAAGTTAGGCCGCAGAACCAAGGACAGATGTGGTCTGCCCTGCACCATAAATAATCCATCAGAAGACCAAACAAAAACCTATAAAGGAGACACAAGTGCATATCCTCCTCCAGGTCTAGAGTGGCTACTTAAAAAAAATAGCCATTTTGAAATTGGTTCATAAGAGACTAATCGGTACAAGAAAATGGTGGCTTTGAATTCTTTTTTTTTTTAAACACCCTAGGGGTTGATTAAATCAGGTACTGTGGATTAATGCAGTGATTTTCAAGCAGTGTGCTGTGGCACACTGGTGTGCTGCAAAACGTACACAGGTGTGCCACAGAAGTTTGGACCACAGCATTGAAAATGGCTAATAATTCTTCTAGGTTCCGTGACTCCATTTCTAGGGCAACTGTTTGTAGTAATGAATTGTCTGTCCCTCTTTCTTCCTCCACAGAGCCAGCGTTACTACAGAAGCAATTCGTTACTACAGTCTCCCGGGAAGTGTCATCACAAGAGGTAAAGACCATAGAGTAGACCATAGAGGTCAGTGTGACATAAGAAAAACACTGAAAATCACTAGCTTAAGGGAATATTTTCTGAGAGCAGAGTATTAAGATGAATAGACCTAGAATTCTGAAGCTGCATTGACTTCCTAGAAAAAGCAACAGGTGTGCCGAGCTCATATGGAAGGGCCCTTAACTTCCTGCAGACCTCCTACTGTCTCACAGGCTTCCTGGCAAAAGCCTTCAGTATTAAGTTGAACTAATATTATTTTTGGGTCCAAGGTACATATTGAAAACTGTGATGGAACCTCCCAATGTTTGGATGTTCCCTAAAAGCCATCAATCAATCAACAGGTACTTATATACCGCTTTTCAACACGAAGTTCACAAAGCGGTTTACAGGTAAATAGTAATAATAAAGTTAAATGGCTCCTGGTCCCAAAGGGCTCACAATCTAAGAAAAAGGCAGACCACCACCAACAGCCACTAGAAAGACTGCGCAGGGGTGAAGAGGGACAATTACTCTCCCCTGCTAAATATAAGAGGAACACCACTAAAAAAGTGCCTCTTGCCCAGTTAGCAGGGGTGCCCAGTTAGCATCAATGTGGGGGAAGTGTTTTAACCTTCCCCATTGCACCACTGTCCCAATCTATATTGGCCCCTAAAACTGTGTGCTGAGGGTGGAAAACTAAACACCCCTTGCCCTGCATATGGAAAAAGACAGAGGTGCAGCAGCCTTTAAGGGGAAATAACACAAGCGAAACATAACACATAATTTGCCTTTAAGAGTCAGCCACAAGATCATGGCAGATAAAATTCAGCAATTGTGTAAGGCCATGATGAAGGGTCGGGGCTTTGAGATGACAATCAGCCTTGCTCAAGAACCTAAAGATTCTATATTTAGAATGATCACATCCAACAGAGCCCACCGTAACCGTGGTAAGAGAGGCAGATGCTGTTGCTTTTAGGCCAATCAGCAGGGCCTGCCACCCAGCCAAATGGCATTGACACAGCCAGGCATGGAAGGGCCTGCCTCAACCAACAACAACCCTGCAGGAGTTTCCCCCTCCCCTTCACATTTAAGTCAGGACACTTTGATAGTACAGTACTTACTCTCCAGTAAGGCTGCAATTCTATGGGCACTTTTCTGGGAGCTAGCCCCACTGGACTCCAGCAGACCCATCCCCGAGGATAAGTGTGCACAGGATCGCATAGGAGTCAATTGCCTTGCAGCCCAATTGCACCTTACAGCAGGGTATTGATTTTTAATAGAAGCGATGAGCTCCCAGAATGACAACCCCATCCCTCCTTCGTTGCTCTAGAACGGGGGGAGAGAACATACTCAGAAAGGAAGTGCTTAGCACCACTACGTATGAATGCAGGAAAGTGGCCAGAGGCAACTCTCCCCCACTACAGCTGCTTTTTCATGGGACCCCTCCTCGAGCCGTCTGGTGGCCACCTGGGGAGAGGGCGGAAGAAGCGCTGCTGGAGCAGGCATGGTGCGGAGGCGGCGGGGGCAGCAGCGACCGACAGCCTCGGAGCAGGAAGGATGCGGCAGCAGGGTGGGTCCCTCCAGCGTGGCTAGCGAGAGTCGCCTTGGCTTGCCTCCCTCCCTGCCAAGGAGGGCCGACGCGTCGTTGCAAGGAGGGGCGGGAGGCGAGCATGCCCTACCTTATGCCCAGCAGGTAAATGCTACTGCCGCTGTTGCAGCTGCAGACAGCCAGCCTCGTGCGCCCCGGAGCATCCTTGGCGCAGCTGCACCGCACCCCTCCCAGGGCGGTGGTACAAGCAGCATCAGCATCCCACTTACCGACCACCCGAGGGGAGCTCCTCCGCTGCATCCACCGGCCGTGCTGCCGAGGGAGCCGCCGGTGCCCTCGTCCCTCTCTCCTCCTCCTCCCCCCTGGAGGCAACCAGCTCTGCTGCTCCGCTCCCACCCCGGCTGTCACTCCGGGCCCGCCCCTGGGCGGCTCGGAGCACTCCGCGTCGCCTGGCGATTGGCGCAGGGCTCCGCCGCTCCTTCTCTGGGCTGCTGCTCCGCCGCCGTCGAGGCCGGGCTGGCCGTGCGTGCCCGGCTGCTGCTACTACTGCGGGCTGCCGCGTGCGCACGCCTGGATCCCGGGCAGGGAGCAGGAGCGATGGCTCCACGGGTCACATCGGGCTGGTCCTCGGCGTGGGCAGGCGGCTGGATGAGCTCCGTCCTCCTCCCCACCCCCCCCGCGGCAGCATCGGAAGGAAGAAGGCTGCTGCCGCCTGCAAAGAAAACGAAAGCTCAAGGGGCAGGTTAGCAGTGCAACGCAGCATGGACCAGTGCAGCTTTTCCGGGACTGTACTACTTTAGTCAGTGCTTGATTGTTGCCCCACGCACATAAAACGGACCGACTTCTTGCACGGTATATACGGGCAATCGCATTCAAATGCATAATTTCTTCCACCAGCGGCCTGTTGTGGTGCAGCCCGTAAAACACTTAACCGGTTGCCTCTGTAGAGTGGAGACATTGGCCCTTGCAAATACAATGGCCAGTGACTGTGGTTGATTTCAAAACGTTTATTGCACGTGGAGGGGGAGGGGAAGAACTTGGTTTTGGGTGCAGTCCACTTTTTATTTTATTTCGCTATTATGTTATAAACATGTGCTTTGGTTTTTTGCTTATGGTTCAGTCATAATAGCATATGATCACATGTTAAGGTGTTGAGTTTTTTTGGGAACAGAGGCGTGTCTTTAACCAGCACAGATCCACAACTGCGTGTCTACTCAGAAGTAAGTTCTATTGTGGTTCATGGGGATTGCTACTTTCAGGGAAGTGGATAGGATTGCAACCTTAATTGTTCAACAATGATTACTTGCAACCCTGGCCAGCAGGTGCTTATTGGGAAGTAAAGTCACATTGGATTAAGTGGAGCTTACAATCCATAGTATCTTAACAGTATCTTTTGTAATGCTCATAATAGGAGTTTTAATTTAAGCAGAATTCTTACATTGTACAGGAGCTAATGGAATGGTTTGCAGAACAGAGCTGAGTGTCGGTAATATTCCCCTCCCCATTATATTATATGTATAAGATTATTATACAGACAGATTTCTGAAGTTTTTCTTTGATTGTGCCACCACTATTGCAAAAGGTCTTTTACAAGATATTATTTGCTCTAATGAAAATGCCCTGAATTTCTTGCTCCTCATCTTGTGCTAAATCTGAAGCAGCTCATCCACAAACACAAGAGCCTTTCCACACATGCGCACAGGATTGTTGGTAGGATTGCAGCCTTAGTTTATAGAACCAGTATGCAACTAGACATGTAAGTGCTCCTGGGAAATAATGACATGGGAGCAGAAATATGATGGGGAGACTCCCTTTAAAAAAAAAAAAAAGCCCTGATACGTTTATTAAAATCCTTCAATCATGTCCCCTTTTCTCCACAGGATGTTGAAGGCCATAATTTCAGTCAATATCTTCACTCTGGTAGAATGGAAAGATTTCTGAGTTCTGCTTAAAGCATTTTCCAAACAATAAATTATCTGCATTATACCCATTGCCGAAGCATTGTTGATGGGATACCCTTATAAGCCACGCAGAGCTTTCTGAAGAAAGCATGGGATTTTTATTTATTTATTTTGGTCTTTTAGCCGTTGTCCAGAAAAAAGGCACATGAGGGGAGACAGGATGGGCAGAGTAATTCTAACTGGCCAAAAGGCCAGCAGAAGTTCCTTGTGCCAGCCTCCAGCTGTTGCAAATGCACCATAAAGTGTGTTTGTGCCAGTCCTAGACGAGGTAGCGTGGACGTGTGCTGGTATTGCTGCTCCGTCACCCAGGCCCAGAGGCCTGAAGGTAATGCCAGCCTTCTTAGGCCGGCAAGGGGACTCCAGAAGGGGGGCGGGAGGCATAACAGGATGGGAGAAATGGTGGAATAGGGTGGGGGAGGCAGGGAACAGGCGGGCCCTTGGGTAGCTCAGCACAGGGAGAGGGTGGAGTCAGGATCCAGCCTTTGGTCCAGATCCTAACTCCTGGCTCGGGTAACCCTGATTTAGCTGCTTGATGTTGCACCTCCGATTTTAGCGGCACAGCTTCAGGTAGCCCGATCGGAGCCACTGTGTGTTACCTGGGAGAGAGGAGAATATTTTCTCCTTTCCCCAGGTAGTGCAGCAGCACCTCCAAGCCCCGGGCTGGATATGGGGCAGTCGTGTTGGCCTGTCTATTGCAGCCTGAGATTAGGACTGTGTCCTGCATACAAAATTATACAGAGAGTAGATAGAATAGGTAGAGGGAAGCTCTTTTCCCTCACACAACACCAAAATCAGGGGATGTCCACTAAAGCTGAGGTTGGGAGAGTCAGAAAAAGAAAATATTTATTTACCTAGTGTGTAATTAGTCAATGGCAGTGGTATTCAAACTTTTTAGATCGGGACCCACTTTTTAGAATGGCACTTGTGTTGGGACCCACTGAAAGTGATGTCATTAACCTGGAAGTTATGTGGCAGGAAGTGACATCATCAAGCAGGAAGTGCTGTCATTGTAACATAATAAAATGGTACTCCTGAAATGCAGATTGGTTTTCTTGGACTGCAGCTATTGTACAACCATGAAACATTCCTGACAGAAAGCAAAATTAGGACAAAATATGATGTAAAACCATCTAAAACTAAAGTTTTTTGCACTAAAAACAAAATTTAAAAGCCTCTCTTGAAAATTCAAACTGTTAATACTCACAAAAGGAATATAAACACGAGTAAGGTCTGCACTTCCCAAGCTTTCTGTGACTCACCTGACATTGGGATGTGACCCACCAAGCGGGTCCTGACCGACAGTTTGAATAACACTGATCTATGGAACTCTTGGCCACAGGATGTGGTGATGGCACCTGGCTGACCTAGATGCCTTTAAAAGGGAATTGGACATACTTATGGAGGAAAATTCCATCACAGGTTTAAAGTCATGATGGATATGTACAGTCTGAGATTAGCAGGTTGCTCACCATGAGGGCCAGGTAGGATTTTTTTTGTCTCATCTGAATTGGCCATGTATGGCAGCTTTTTTGCCTACCTAGACCGGGGAGGGAGGAACAGTGTCTTCAGTGTGTTTCTATGAGGGAAAATAGGCTACTTTGGTATGCCAGATACAGGGGGGTGGCAGCAAGGTACAATTATCTTGTTGCTCCCTGTGGCATTGGGTGAGATACAGAAAGCTGGGCTAGATAGGTCCTTGGCCTGATACAGCAGGGCTGTTTTTATGTTCTTATGTCCCTGAATATGTACAAACAAATCCTGAGAATTTAAAAGCAACGTCTATATCTTTGGAGCTTTTTAGAAGAGTATCAACTATCTTAGAAGAGCATCGACACCAACGTGACCACTGAAAGGAATGGGCCCATCTGGAATGACTATTTTTAGAGCAACCATGAGCAAAACAGAACTACAATATGTATGAGGCAGCTTTTGAGTTGGAGGTATATGGCATAGGACGAGCAGAGTTTGTATGAAATTAATATAAAGCCCATGAAGTTGTGATGGGAGGTCAGCCTTGACATGTTTGCCCAGAACAGAAGTTCCAATTCCATTTCATTTTTTTATGGAAACAGAGATGTAACACTTTGGTCATGACTATCATTTTTATGTGACTGCTGTAAGGCAGTCTACACTTGTGAAATGCTCATTCTGCCAGTGTTAGGGTCCTCTAGAATTGTGTGCTTAATGCTAACATATTGGTGGCAGCAGATATTTTACAGCATTGCAAGATGCCCTCCAAAAGCATGCAGAGCCACATGCTTCTGGGCCACCATGACAGATAGAGGGGAGGACCCTGGTGTCCTGGTGGTGGGGGCAAAGAGGATCCCAGTGGATCACCACCATAGCATGCAGCGCTGCCTGTTTGGACACAGCTGTATGCCACAGCAGGGGAAGGCATAAGATTGGGGTGGAAGGTTCTATTGAAACAACTGATGAGCGGATTTCCCAACTGCAGTGGCGTCCCTGAGGGGGGCAAGGGGGACAAAAGGGGGAGGGCAGATTGCTGCCAGGCCCCCACATGGAGCGCTGGGTTGCACCCACCACCAGGTTGCACTTATTTCGCTTTCAGAGCAGCAGGGAAAAGCTTTTCCCTGCCACTCCGAGAGTCGCTGCTTTTCTCTGACAGCCCACTCTTCCTCCGCTTACAAAAAGGGGGGGAAGGAGGGGGTGGGTGGCAGGAAAAACCTGATGGTGCCTGCAATTGCAGCCACTGTGGGAGCTTCCCTGTGCTTCTCCAGGGGCTGCTGGGGGCCCACCTTGCAGCGGCGTGAGGCCACTCACTGTGAGCTGCTTTGTGCCGCTGCAAGGGGCAATTGGTTCCTCCAACTGCCAGAGAAGCCAGCAAAAGAGGAACCAATCGCCTCTTGCTGGCTTCACCCACTGCCAGAGGGGCGCCTGGGTGCCCCTTGCCAGCTTCCCTGGTGGCTGCATGGCTAGGGGAAGCAGCCGAGCAGGGCACATTTTTGCCCCTCATGGCTGCTTCTCAGCTGGGCACTGTGGCAGCACTGAAGCCAGGGTGCGTTTTCGCACCACACAGCTGCTTCTCATTCTTGGTGGTGGCACGGGTGTGGCTGGTGTTGCCCGCCCACCCCCCATGCCAGCACCCAGGGCATTTGCCCCCTTTGCTCCTTATCAGGTATGCCACTGCTCTGGATTTCTTCGTAGGGGGTAAAACAGCCATGCCCGTATTGGGGCAGAAAACCTTTTTCTTGATCAAGTTACTTGATCCAATAAAAATCTGAAATCTTACAGTAAAATCTATCTAATAATTGAGATGAGGCTAAATTGTTCATACTGCTGTAAGCTCCCTGGATATATATAGGTTTATTATCCCTTATCCAGACTGCTTGGTACAGGAAAGCATCCAGATTTCAGATTTGTCTGGATTTTGGAATAATTGCATCAATATAATGAGAAATGCTTCCTCTTGCTCTTTTTGCTGTTCCCCATTTGGGTGTCTTGTTGGCCTCTTTGACATTTTTCAACAATGGCACACACCACAGAGCAGAGAATAGAACTTGCAGCCTGTACGTGGGAATGAGCACAATAACTTCTTTTTATAGAAAGTTTTTAAAAGTCTTGGACTAAGTTGTCTGGATTGTGGAATAGTCTAGATTTCGGATATCCAGGTATCATCTACCTGTAGTACAATGTAATAAACAAAAGTTGCTCAAGGGTGTTAGCTTCAGCCTAACTGGATTGCCCCTTAGATATTACTTATATTCCTTAAGATGCTGTTAATTGGAAATCTTATAGAGAGCCACTATCTATAGCCCAGGGTTGTATTATGCATGTTCTAAGCCTGAGGTGAGTTGGAGGTTCACAGGTGATATCTAGGGCAGTTGCTTTCTGGTGCCACTTTTGTACCTGTCCTGAACTACTGGCCAAAGTCTGAAATAATTGACTGTAATGAGGAGAGATGGAAGGATTATGTGGAGGGGGGATAAACACAGAGGATTTTATGCTGTGTAAGAAGAAAATCCCAGGGCATCCTTGTTCCTTCCTACAGCAGACATACCATACATCTTGTCTGCAGCTTTATAGCAGAAAGGGCAGCAAAATGTCAGGGTTTTTTTCTTTTCTTTTTTAAAAACCCTATTGATTTTAAAAGCACTGCAGTTCTCCTGCATCTACTGTCTTGTGAATATGGTGTAGGAAAGAGATTTGTTTTATATAGCCCTATGGTAACACATGAAAGGTTCCAGACTTCACTGGTATTCCAAAGCAGCTCAGGAAATTTCCAGAAAACTGGCTTGTTTAAAAAAAAAAAAAATCACCTGTTGTACACTGTTAATCAGGGTGCAATCGTTACTCCTTACCTCTACTACACATAGTTAATGGTGATAGTTACTGTTTGTTTCCTCCTTGCCTCACTTCTACCACTCTCGGAATGTGACAAATAGCACCACTTGACCTTTCTGTTCTGGGTGTTGTTCTTGACCAATTTTTGTTCATATTGCTATTTTGCTTTCTGATCCCCCTTTATGGGAATGACATTTGTCTATGTACCCTGTGTCGTTACCTCCCTCCATTTCATTGAAAGGGAACCATTTATGGGATTTATGCATAGGCTGTTATAATAACCTGTGCATTGGTATTGCTGAAGTATCCTTCACACACACACAAGCACGAACACACACACCTCTTGTCTTGGAGGGATACAAGGAAATGGCCAAGGGGTCTTTCCCAGCCTCTTTTCCAAAGTATTTTGTGCTTGCAACTCATTGCAACTGTGGACAGAGGAGCCGTTCCTCTTGGGAAATTTTGGACAAGCCGCCTTGTTCATCTTTGCTCTTCCTGGTGATGGATATTTGTGCAAAATGTCCTCTCACCAGTTTCCCAAGATGCATGCCCGTGGTTTGCTCGGCAAGGGAGCTCCCTCCCATGTCATTCTATATGAAATTTGTTTTCCCCTGGCTGGAGCGTAAGTACACTTGGTGGCGTGCTGTGATTGGTTGCAGTAGAGTTGGAATTCTGACCGCCATCATGGCTGTGGGAGGGGAGGGAGGAAGTGATAGTGGGGAGATTCTGGAGCTCTTCTTTGGAGTATTTTAACTTATTCTATCTCTGCTGCAGGTATAATATAATGTTGTCCTTGGGATGGAAATGACCTTTTGGCAAGGATTCTAATTATAGCCTTTTTTTCCCCCTCATGTGACCTAAGTAACAAATACACTGACACTGCAAGAATATCACTATGCAGTCATTATTATTATGCATCACTATCCACTAGTGCAAAAGTATCATTAAAAGTACCCCCCCCCCAGCAAGATGCTGTTTTAGCAACAGGACCCACTTTTTAAAACGACAGTCTATCAGGACCCACCTAGCTTTATAAGCCAAAGACGTTTCATTTTACCAGCTGCTCAAGCCTCTGTTTTTATTCTTTTTTACTGGGGGGCGGGGATCACCTTCTGCAGTCCTAAAGACTGCCTGATTTATAAATGCCAAGAGGTGTGGCTATAACAGTGATTGGGCAGCAGTGCTCCCCCTCCCCCCAAGTAGCAACTTGTTTAACTCTTGATGCACACCGCCTAATCCGCCGTGTCATTTTTGTAATCCACCAAAAATTAGGTCATGACTCCTAGGTGGGTCCTGACCCACAGTTTGGGAACTGCTATTATGTATGGGAACTGCTGCTATACATACTTTTCTGGAGGTAAGCCCCACTAAACACAGTGGGGCATATTTCTGAGTAGACATGCACAGGTTTGTGCTGTAAGTATTGGAAATATTAAAAATTGTCTTGTAGTAGCCCAGGGACACTCAGTGAACTTCAGAATTGAATACCAATAGTAAATCTAAAATGTGATAAAGCAAAAAAAAATTGGTATATGGTTTATACTATTTTACAGGAAATGTTGGAGTCTGACAATATAGAATATAGACCAGAACTGTTTTTACTAAACCTGACGGGCAGTGATGTCATCCGGGCGCGCCAGGAACCGGAACACCCGGATGATTGGCAGCCCTCCGCCCCTATGGCGGAGGCCAGCCACGCCTCCCTGTGCCTGGAATTGCTCCATTTCAGAGCGATTCGGACGCGCGGGAGGGCGGGGGGGCCCAGGAGCAGCTCACCCGTCCTCGGGAGAGGCGGCACGGCCCGGGCCCATCCATAGAACTAGTGGAATGGCGTACCGGGCCGTTCCGCCAGGATGACACCGCTGCTGACGGGTAATATACAAGATAAGATGATGAAATATATTATAATACATGTTAATACTGCAACAAGATTATTATATGCCCCAAACTGGAAAAATGAAGAGATTCCTAATATCTCCAATTAATACAGAAAACCAATTAATACAGAAAATATTTGATATTGTTGAAATGGATGTCCTGACCGAAAGACTGGAAGATGGAGATGTAACTAAGATTCAAGACTATTGGAGATGTTTTTATCATTGGTTAGAAAGAAAAAGAATATAGTAATCAGTTATAGAAGTTATATCAAGACTTAGATTGTAGAAATTTTATAATTTTGAATGAGGAATAAGAATTATTAAGTTTTGTATACATAGCTGATTGAAAAATATGTTTGATAGAGATTGTATACAAACAGTAACTAAGAGATGATTATGTAATAGCCGTAATCAATGTGTACCCTTTGTGTGAACCTTTGTATCCCCACCCAGTGTTTTTCCTGTTTTCTTTACCTATATCTATATAATAAAAAATAAAAAATAGTAAATCTAAAACAAGTCAGGGATCATGGTTTCTCAAAGGTGAGTTGCATACATTCTGAGAGCACAATAAGAGGTGGATTCCAAGTCCCTCACTGCCACAAATCTATTTATTTCAGGCTGACCAAGAAATTGAGAGGGGATATGTGTCAAAGACAGGGGAATCTAGGGATATATGAGCTAAACAAAAAACAAACAAACCTTAGGGAGGTGTAAGAACTCAGTGAATATCTGAATTCAAGTTTTTTGTTGGGGATGTGGGAAATTTGGTCTGAGCATAAAAGGGGTTGATCTCATAAACACTAGTGGTACTCGAAGTAACAAGTACAGCTCCCCTTTTCTCTCCAGTTCAGCTCAGTCACAGTTTACAAATCTGATAAATAACCAAACCAAATGAGTGTATCAATTTATTCACCTTGTTATAATATAAAGTTGGAATATCTCAAATTTTTAAACTTGGGTTTTTAGGCCTGGTTTTTAGGCTCAACCATCCCTGATTCAGATAATCCAGACAAAGATCCACTCAGAACATTTTTTTTTTAAGAAGACAAAACATTTCTCTGAATCTAAATGCAGCATGTGTACTATTTAGTTACAAGGGTAGCCTCTATTGGATATCATCTAAAAATTGTTTCAATTTTGGAGTTCATCTGAAAGTCTAAGGACTTTAAGTGAAGAGAGAGGAACTGAAGGAGGAAATGGCTAACAGAAGATTTATTCAAATAGATCCCAAGAAGCCTACACAATAACTCCCATTTTCCCAGGCCTGGCCTGTGAAATAGATAGTACATGAAAACCATTCCCTAGATAAATAAGACTGATGGCCTTATGTTTAAAAAGGAAACATTTTCCTTGCTTCCATAGTAGAAGCTTTTAAAAAAAAAAGTTATTTGGGAAGACAATTTTGAAACAGCTGAGGGTATTATGGTACACACACTCATTCCACAATTGGGTATTTAAAGCAAATGCAAGATTAATTACTAATAGCAAGAAGAGTGAATGCACAACAGGTAACAATGCTTTCATCATAGCCATTTCAAGGAAGACTCCTGTTTCTCTCTTAAGCTAAAAGATGGGAAAATGCCAGAATTCAGAAACAATTTACAGTGTATTGCAAATTGTAGCCACCAATCATATTAGTTATCAAGAATAAAGATTATTTTCAAACGGAATATGATGCGCTTCAGTGTAACTAAGTGTACAATAATGGACATTGGGGCAAAAATAAAAACTTCACATGGGTTCTGAGCTTTTCTGTTCAATGAAAGTGTCAATCCAGTGTGCGGCAGCAGTGAAGAAGGCCAATTCCATGCTCGGATTAAAATTTAAAAAGAAATTGAGACCAAAACTGCCTGTAAAAAGGTAAAGGTTTCCCCATGACCGAATGGTCTAGTTGTGACCGACTATAGGGAGCGGTGCTCATCTCCATTTCTAAACCTGTAGAGCCGGCGTTTTGTCCGAGGACCAGCTTCCATGGTCATGTGGCCAGCATGACTATACACCGTAGCTCACGAAACGCTGTTACCTTCCCACCGAAGTGGTCCCTAATTATCTACTTGCATTTAGGTGCTTTCGAACAGCTAGGTTGGCAGGAAAACTGTATTATAATGCTATTGTACAAATCAATGGTAACACTGCATCTGTTGTTTCCAGTTCTGGTCACCGCATCTCAAAAAGGATATATAGTGGAATAGTGGAATTAGAAAAGGTGCAGAAGAGGATGGCCAAAGCATTTAGCAGGCTGGACAATTCCCTGATAAGGAAAGGCTACCAGGTTTGGGGCTCTTCAGTCTAGAAAAAAGGCTTCAGTCTAGAAAAAAAACATGATTGAGGGCGCAATCCTATCATTGTGCTGGGCTGGGGGAAGGCCCTTACACCGGTGTAAGGGACACGCAGGACTAGTGCTGTTGCAAACATGCCATAAGGCATGTCTGCACCAGCCTGGGAGGCAGATGGGCCGGCCCATGGAGGCCAGATCCTGCCTCCGCGCCATCCTGGTAAGTGAAGCTAACACCTGCCATGTTCACCTGGTGCAGGAGGTTGGGAAGGGTGGGTGGGAGGCGTTTCTGCATGTGGGGAGGGTGGAGAGGTGGTGGGCCTGCCCAGGAAGTGGGCTGCTCATCGTGTAAAATTATGCACGGGATGGATAGAGGGATGATGTTTTTTTCTCTTGCACAACGCCAGAACCAGAAGTTCTTTGGTCTAAAGCAGGGGTCTCGGACGTTTCAGTACAAGGGCCACATTGTATATTTTACAGATTTTTGCAAGCTGAAAAAAAAATGAGTTTTATAAATAAATGAAGGAATAAGTTTTACTTGGACCTTTTTTATAATCAGCATGATATGATTCAGAACAAAAGAAATGTGACATTTAAAAAGAAACAATGCCATGCTTAAACTGAGAAATGATATACAGAGAATAAAAATGTCAAATATTTTAAGTTTTTATCCTGCTGTGGGCTGGATTTGGCCCCTGGACCATAGTTTGGAGACACCTGGTCTAAAGAGCAGCTTCCTGGGGGGGGAGGAGACACAAGATTGAGACATAACTATAGAGTTATGCATTCTATTCATCCCATACATAATTTCCTTCTCTTCCTGACCCCTTTCCTAATCCTAGCATTGACTTTGCCTTCTTTGCCATTGCTACTCGCTAGGTCGGGTGTGTAACGTAAAGGCCCGCAGGCTGGATACAGTCCATGGAAGCTCTTTATCCAGCCCTTTCAGTATGTATGTCGTTTTGGACATGAGTGAAGAATGTGGTGGTTGTGTATGTGCCCGTGCATGTGCAACGTTTCATTTACATCTGTTACACCTTCTGGAGAAAAGGAGCTGGGATTAGGGGAAAAAGAGGATGCCTTAGAAGTGAAGCCGCAGAGCAGATACTCTCAAAAGAGCAAGCACAAAAGCAGGAAATAAACGGAATTTTAAAATGATGCTGTCAATTTTCACTCAACCGGTCAATGGAAGGACTGCAGGGTGTGGCCAGATTAATGACGCAGCAGAAGAGACTGGTTTCTGCCCACCCAGTTGACTGACCTACTCAATAGGGGAAATGCTGACAGATTTATTTTTTTTTAGTACACTGCTGCATCTTGCTAGAGATTGTGCCCATGTGTGACTTGTGATCACCAGAAATAAATTCACGGTCACCATAGCGACTGTGGAGAGAGCGTTTTTGCAATCTCCTGGAGATCATCAAATGTGCTTGGGTGATATTTCACCAATTTCCACTAGAGGTCACCATTTGCAAATGGGTGTGCCTTAGAAAGATAATGGTCTTGTTTTGCTACTTGCTTCCATCAGACCATACCAGCAGATTTCTGGCTTTAACTTTCGCCATCTCCTCTGCAGGTGCAATGCTGTAGTGCAGTGGTTCTCAAACCTTTTAGCAGCAGGACCTAGTTTTTAGAATAAAAATCTATCCAGAACTGGTCAAAGCTGGAAGTGCCGTCATAATGACGCCAGAGCATGCTGCTTCCCGAGAATGCAACAATAAGTTGGGTTTTTTTCTCAGTCATTTTCCAATAGCAAAGTGAATCAGAAAGGAAAAAAGCCTTTTTACAGCCTTGCCACAAGCAAAACCACCACACAGTTCTCCCCCTTTCCGGCATCCCATCTTCCCATATTTTCAATACGGCTGCTCGAGGTGCTTCACAACCCACCTGAAATTTGCTTGCAACCCACTAGTGGATTCCGACTCACAGTTTGGGGACCACTGCTGTAGTGGGTGAGATTGAACCCTGATAGGAGCAAAGGATCCACCCCGTTCCTGTTAGGCCCCTGCTCCACCCCTCTTTTCCCCCTTGCGGAAACAGAGGCTTCACTATCTTTTTGGCACATTCCACCAGAGGCATAGGGAGGGCGCTGTGGGGGGAGGCGAGCGCAGCAGGCACTGGCTGCGGCAGGACACAGCAACGCAGAAAAACCCACATGCTTTTCAGCCCTGCCACCCTCCCTTGCACTTGGATCGCTCCTAAATGGTGTGATTCCAGACTTGGGGAGATATGGCTGGATGACACACAGGGGCAGGGCAGCCAGGCTGGAGGGCATGGTGACGTCGCCCTGCCCCAGGCACGCTTGTGAGCCAAGATCAGCTCTGCATTCCACTTGTACAAAGGCGTTGGAAGTAATTCTGTCCGTGCCCCTGTGAAGGTATTTCTAAGGCACAGGCCTATGCTAAATGCCACTGCTTGTGGCAGTGAGTTCCATGTGAGTTCCACAGTGTTCCTGCCTTCGACTGCATGTCTATGCACACGTATTTGGAAATCATAGAGCAGGTGTCCGTACTCCATGAACAAGAGGACAGAGGGGCTACAAGGAGTAGCAATTACATGAAAGGCTGAACTTGAAGTCCTATCTTATGGAGAAGCAAGTCCCACTGTGTTCAACAGGTCTTAGAATAATAAGAAATCACAAGAGTTGGAGACGCCCCAAAGGACATCTCCCCCTGGACTAAGAACCCTCTGGATTAAGAACATAAGAAGAGCCCTGCTGGATCAGGCCAAAGAGTCCATCTAGTCCAACTTCCTATACCTCAGTGGCCCACCAGATGCCTTAGAGAGCACACAAGACAGCAACATATCTGCATCCTGTTGCCACTCCCCTGCACCTGGGATTCCAAGGTAGTCTATAGGTATGTCCCGGTATCCCCTGGGGTTCTGTTCTGCACCCCACCATGGATACCTGAAACCAGTGGTACTCGGGACAATTTTTAAAAGACAGGGAAACATCAGTGGTTTTGTTGCAACAAGGTTAAAAAAAAGATTTGTTTAATGTTTCCCTATCTTTTTAATTGGCTTTCCGGTATCTGGATAACTGAAACCATGGATACCAAATAAGTGGATGCAGATCATGCCTGTATTTCTAAAGAAAGGAGCTTGTTCTGTATCCTGTGATGGTCTTTTCCTCCAGAAATCTGTCCAATCCCCTTTTAGGGGCCAGACCTAGGCCAAACGCTATCACCTCCTCTTGTGGCAAGGTGTTCCACAGATTAATTTGTGTCGCTGGGTCAAAAAACATTTCCATTTATCCGTTCCAACTCCTCCCCACACTCAGTTTTAGTGGATGTCCCCCCATTCTGGTTTTGTGAGAGAGGGAAAAGAACATCTCTGGGGGCTTCATTCCCCAGTATGAGCGCGCAGGATTGCCGCGGGTGAAAACAAGATTTCGGGATAAAGCTACAGCCGAGGGCACTTTGCCACTCATCTGTCCCGCCCGGCCTGCCTCGTGAATCCGCAGGGAGCCGCACTGGGGTGGGGTCGTCTGCTGCTTTCCCTGCTGTCTTGGGCTGGACACTTTGTGGCGCTCCAAACCCCAGCCAGTCCCCTCCTCCGCCATCCCAAAGGGCGGCCAGGGATGCTCCATCATCAAGACACCGCAGGCGAGGATCAAGCGAGCGGGTTCGCTGCAGCGCCGCGCCAGAGCGCGCTGCGATTGGCTCCGGCGCACAGACTGGCCCGGCCCGCAGGCGGGTCGCACAGCGGCTGGTCCCGGGAGCTCCTCCCCACGCAGGGCTTCCCTGGCTCCGCACGCGTCAGGAGGGGAGGAGCCGCCGCGAAAGTTTGCAGGAACGGGCTTGGGGGCGTCCGCGCAACCATCGCCTCCTTCGACTGGTGGGTGAGTCTGGTGAGCGGGCTGCGGGGTGGCCGGTGGCGTCTTTGGCTGCGCCCCAAGAGTCCCGGGCATTTGTTCTCACGGGGGCGGGGGGACTCTTCGTCGTTCTGGAGCAAGAACTGCAGTGCAAGCCTGGCCGTCAGCTGGCCGTTCCCCTCTCCTCTCCACCCGGGTGCTGTTTTGGTGCTGCCCTTCTTGGGTCAATTGCACGGTCACTTCCTGGCTGGCACCGCCTCTTCTTGGAGGGGTACCTGCTGGGCTGCCCGAGAAGGAGAAAGAGCGGCCCGCCCACCTCGGTCGTCTTAATTCGAAAGTCAGTCCTAGTAGTCCGTTCTGCTGGGGGAGGGGTTACTTGGAAGTAGGTGCGCATTTAGGATCCGATTTCAGCGACTTCTTCATCGGGATCGACGCCTCGTCTTGGCAGAAAACAGTCCCAAGGACAGTGCAGTCCTGTGCGTGTCCACTTAGAAGTCCTATTGTGTTTGGTGGGGCTTACTATCAGGTAAGTGTATTTCGGATTGCAGCCTGTGCGTCAGAAGGTGCGCAACTCAGGGCGATCCTGAGTTGCCCAGAAGTAAGTCCCAGCCAGTTTAAGAGGGCTCACTCTCGAGTAAACGTGTCTCGGATTGCCTCTTCAAAACACGCATTTTTTTTTTGGTTGGATCGACAGGTCTGACACCCTAAAGGCGTTCAGAGGACCATAGCTGCTTCTGCTCTTTTCCTCCATCCCTACTGTAATCTCTGCATTTCATTCTCACAAGCATTCTGAGTATAGCCTTCTCTAGGTGTTTTTGGATTTGCTTTTTTTTTGCTCTGACTTGTGGTTTTGGAATGTTTTTTTCCAAACACCAGCATTTTTTGCCCTTGTTGGGGAGTGCAGTGTTGTGTTTATGTAAGAACCAGAGTCTTAACTGGTAAACTGTAGAAGAAATAAAGGCTGCAAACCTATGAGACGTGCCACTGAGGACAATGGGGCTTACTTCTGAGTAGACAAGCATAAGCTTGTTCTTCGACTAAGGATGTTTAAAATGCTTAATGAGTAGATACAATAAGTATGTGTCTTAGTGGACAAGTTTATAAATGAAGACGTTGACAGCTTAATTCCAAAAATGAGATAAATTTTATTTCACATTTGGTTTTTATATTTCTTCTGTTGCCAACATTTTTTTTTACATCTTGCTATCTGCGGCAAGAGAAAAAGAGAAGCACTCTGTGCTTGCTCAGATGCTGCCTTAGCATTGCTTGGTATGCTGTACTTTAGAACTGATCCTTAATAGTGGGAATATGTTCTGGGTTTGCAATTAAGTCTTGCAACCATTCCTGCCAATCTAGCAATTCGAAAGCACGTAAAAATGCAAGTAGATAAATAGGTACCACTTTGTTGGGAAGGTAAAGGCGTTCTATGCGCCTCGGCATATAGTCATGCTGTCCGCATGACCACGAAAGCTTGTCCTTGGACAAACACCAGCTCTACAAGCTTAGAAATGGAGATGAGCACCACCCCCTACAGTCGGTCACGATTATACTTTTTTGTCTAATTAGATTAGACCTAATTAGATTAGGTCACATTTGGTTGTGGGGAAACCTTTACCTTTACTTGCAACCATAAGGTGTGGTCTTTGTGATGATTCCTCATTCCATCTCTTTGTTGTCACCATCTCCCTTAGATTCTAGATTTGTGGGACAGACTCAGGCAGCTATAAACATAGGAAGCAGCCTTTTGACTCAGGCATCAATCATTTCGGTTAAGATTGTTGACACCCACTGGCAACAGCTCTCCCGGGTTTCAGTCAGGGTGTTTCTTAGCCTTGTCTACTTGGAGATGCTGAGAACAGAACTTTCTGCATGCAGAACAAGTACTTTAGCACTCTGCTATATCCTCTTTCCAGCTATGTCCTCTCTCCCACCCTGGTAACCTCTGGAAACCCAGCTGTAGGAAATATCGGAAATGGGAAGCTTAGATCTCCTTATGTGCAGCCTCCTCCTGCAGCCCACTCCTGCAGGCTCTCCAGGCAGTCGCAAGAGGTCCACAGTGCCCCACAACTTGCGTAAGAGGTGCAAACCCTGCACGATTGTTAGGCAGGGCCTGGCAGTTTGCACGAGAGGCCTGAGCCCAATGCAATTGGGAGGGAGGGGTCAGCAAAGGGGATACGCATGCGCACACACGCACGCGCGCACACACACCATCAGAAGAGCCATGTTGGGTGCTAAAGGCAGGAGGGAGGGAGCCTGGATGTGGTGGGGTGGCAAGGAGAGACACAGACACACACACACACACCCATCAGAGACATGCCTTCAGAGACCGCAGGCCTCTCTTAGGCAATAGCACAGGGGGGAAACCAGCCAGGCCTAAGTAATATGAAGGGGTCTACTGTTATTTCACTGTCATATAACCCCTAGTACTAGCCATACTTGCTTTGCTACAGTATGCTACTACTTTAACTCTATTTTGTCACCAATAATTCATTCATGTTCAAGTTGAAATTCCCTTTGATTCCTCGCATGAAATTTTGGGTTGAGCTTTTTAGGGCACTTAACCCCTAGAAGTTCCATCTGTGCCCCTGGTGTCCGTCCTTGCTATGTGGGTAGGGAATGGAGCCTCCATGCTCTGACTAACTGCCACTGCCTGGTCATCAAAATAGTTTACCTTTTACTGAACTTTAGAACTTTCGACCCTATTGAGGAATCAGTGAAAACGCATTTGACCCCTTTTCATCCCCTTAGGGGGCACGTGTTTTGTTTTGTTTTTAAATCAAATCCTTTCTTCGTGGGTGCTTACATCATGGAAGGAATGTAATCCCTGAATTTCATGTTCCTAGGTCCAGCAGTTTGGGCTGTGCGTTGATGGATCAGTTGGTCAGGACATCTCTAGATAATAGGGCCCCTATTAGAACATTTCTGATTTCACTGAATTGACAATAGCTTTGATTTTGTGTTAGGCAAGAATGTTAGCAGTTCTATTTTTTAAAGGTTGTTGGTGCAGAAGAAACTTCTGCTTTTAGCAGTGAAACAATTTTTATGGTTCTTGGGGATTTAATTTAGCAACCAAATTTCTTTAATGCCTTTCCTTGCCCTTGCAATGCCTGCTTGTATCAACCTTTGGTCCCATTTTAATTCTGGAAGCTGTCATAGAAGCTACTTTTGCATAGCAAAGGGGAGTAAAATTTTGCAACTGAAGCTATTGCAGGTCACTGGGGCTATAATCCTTGCATGCTCACCTGGCAGTAAGTAGCACTGGACGCAGTGAGGCTTACTTCCATGTAAGCTTGAAAAGGATTGTCCTGTGAATTGTTTTTCCATAGTTGATTCTCAAAGGCAGGAAGCTGTATGTATCCTGAGAAATTCATGGTCTAAAGCCAGCCGTAGATATGGCTTCTGTGTTTTCATTTCCAGCCTGGAAAATGTTCCACAATTGTCTGTTGAACTGATGTGGTGAAAGCCACTCTCTGCTTTGAAAGTGACAAGATCCAAAAATCTACTGACTTTTTTTGACAGCCTGTACAAGCATGTGCTGGTGGTTCTAATATTGATCATATGCCTCTGTCTTTGAGGTGGTCTATTCTGAAGAAGGAACATTGCAAGATCTTTGTGCTCCTGGATGCGATTTCTACCATCATATTTATCTTTATGGAATCTTGTGATCTATTTTTCTTGAATGCCCTTGAGAGAAGAGTATTACTACCTAGAAATGAAACCAGGCAGAAAACTGCTTGTAGGAGCCAGAATCCAGTTTTAGCTTTATGCAGGCATGCCCCAGTATCCATTGATTCAGTATCCACGGTTTCAGTTATCCATGGATACTGGAATGCCTATTAAAAAGATAGGGGAACATTAAGCAGATAGCTTTTTTTACCTTGTTGCAGCAAAATCACTGATGTTCCCTTACCTTTAAAAAGGCAGCCCCAGTTTCAGGTACCCACGGTGAGGTCCAGAATGGAACCCCAGTGGATAATGGGACACGCCTGTGTTTTGCTTTGTCTAGCAGCAGTTATGTAAAGATGATGAATGCTCTTTAAAAGATTCTCTGATATAATCTTGCCCGTCTTCACAGAAGGAGGTCAAATTCCATTGCCTTCGTTTGAAGAAGTGGGAGCAAACAATTTATAGTCTGATCCTATGTATATTTACTTGGAAGCAAGTCTCACTGTGTCAAATGAGCCCTTGCTCCATAGGACTGTTGTAGTATTTCAAACTTTCAGTCTGTTCATAATATTCTTTCCCATCTTCTGTAGAAATGGACTTGGAACACGATCCCCCTTCAGGCAGCTCTCATGCTCAGCTGGGAAGGTCCCAGCTAAATGCAGCTGCTGCCGCCGAAGGCCAAGGTGAGGGAAATCGGAAACTTGAACCCCCTTCTGAAGATCGAACTGCCTCGTCTACTTTTTCCGCTTCAGATACCAGTCATCCAAATAGAGAGAGAGCCGAGAGGAATGGTAAATAAGAAGTGCAGATTTTATGCAGGGTGTTCATTGGCATACAAGTTTTTTTTTTAAAGGGATCATGCCCACTATATTGTTTGTTGTCCCCCTGTAGACGGATGCCTAGCACTTACTATGCTGTTTTCCCGAAAGAAAATAAGTAAGCTCTTGTAGGAAAGACCAGTGGGATGTTGAGGAAGGTGTTGATTTTCCTGCAGAAGGATTTATGCTTTTGGAGAGACCACACAGGTCTCTCTCATCAGTGGAGAGAGCCAAGCAAGCCTTGGGTGTTTACAAAATTAAGTCAAATGGGGCCTTATTGCAAACCACACGGTAAAATCCTCAAAATGCATCAGGTTGCTGCTGAAGGACCTTATTGGAGACAACCAGTCAACTGCTTTGCAGCACAGTGAGAAACTGAATTTACTTACCTGTGCAGAAACAATTCCTTTGGCCGTTTGTAAAGCTGTAGCCAGAGATTTGGGAAGAAGAAAAGGTAGACGCAGAGTTGCCTCTTGCCAAGTTGCTGGCTTGGAAAACAGCAAAGGTGAGCACTGTTACAGAGCTGTGATGGATGCTGTATTGGGCTTGAAATGTGCCTGAGATTCCTTACAACAAGTTTGAAGCAGTGCACAGTGGCTTTTCTGTGTGGAGGACAAGTTTTAGGCCAATATGTAATAGTAACTGTGAGACTTGAAAGGTGTAATGGTTCATATTGGTGAAGCATTAATCCTAATAAAAAATTAGGAACCTTTGCTGAAAAGAAAAACTTTGTGAAGGAAAAATAACTGCAAACGTGACAGATTTAGAGAAGGCTAAGTTGCTGACATTGCTAAGCACCCAGTTTCATTTCAGCTCTGTTTTCTGTTCTTCTCTCCCATGCCCCCACTAAAGAAAAAGGAAATTCAACTAATGCATCAGAAGCAAGTGCTGCAACTTAAATTGGTTGACTTAAGAAGAGCCCTTCTGGATCATGCCAAGGGTCCATCTAGTATAGCTTCCTATATCTCACAGTGGCCCACCACTGGAGGAGCACATAAGACAACAAGATACTTGCATCTTGTTGCCACTGCGCTGCATCTGGCATTCTGAGGTAGCCTCCTTCTAAAATAAAGAGGTTAAACCACCCATCATGGACTGTGGCCTGCAAAAGGTACTTTTCCTCCATCAATCTGTCCAATCTCCTTTTAAAGGCACTCTATCACCACCTTCTGTGGCAAGGAGTTCCACAGGTGAATTAACCCCTGGGTAAAAAAGTATTTATCTGTTCTAATCCTCCCAACACTCAATTTTAGTGGATGTCCCCTGGTTCTGGTATTGTGAGAGGGAAAAGAACATCCCTCTGTCCACTCTATTCATCCCCTGCATAATTTTGTATGACTCAGTGATGTCCCACCCACCCACCCCAAGCACCTTTTTTCTAGACCAGTGTTTCCAAAGTGGTGTGTTGCAACCCACCAACCTAGGAAGCACTGGCTTCTACCCCTTTAAGGGGCAGGGAAAGGCAGGGCTCCCCAAGCCATATTTAAAATGCTATCATGACCCATTTCCGGTTCCGCAATTGCAAACTGGAAGTGGGTTGTGATTGTGTTGTAAACGCATTCTGCAAATTGGGGAGACCTCCGGGGGGGCGGGGCTCCCCACATACCCCCGGACACCAGTGCTGCAAGGGCTAAATCTGTAAAAAGCCCCTTTGCCTGAGGATTGCGTGCTGCCTTTTCCCTGCCCCCTTCTTCAAAACCATCTTCAGAAGTAATGGGCTATTTGTATGTGTATCAGACCTCCGCGAGTTGTGACCCACCAAGCTGAATATGAACTACCCAATGTACATGGTGACCTTCCTGTGTTTTTTTTACCTGTCTGAAACTGCAGAAAATGATGGGAGAGGTGACCTTTTGAGCACTTCGCAGGCTAACAGTACATGGCTAGTGGTTTGTACAACTCGGTGGTGCAAGCTGTAAAGCAGCAATTTTCAACCAGTGTGCGGCAAAAGGTGCGCAGGTGTGCCGTGGGAGTTTGGCGCATAGTGGTTGAAAATCATTGAAGAACTCCTCCAGGTTCTGCGGTTCTGTTTCTAGGTTCTGTTTCATAACTGTCTGCAGTAATGAATTGTGTGTTCCTCTTCCTCCACTGAGAACCAGCCGAGGAAGAGGGACAGACAATTCGTCACCACAGACAATGGCCCTCGAAACAGTACATGGAAGAGTCTGCCCGAAATTGCGAGTGACATCGGAAGAAACAAAAACAACAGAGGTCAGTGTGCCATGAGAAGAAAAATATTGAAAATAGCTGTGTTGTACTATTCAGTTGTCCTTTAAAGCTGCTGGATTTTGTGGATAAGAATTTGTGTGGTTTTTTTAATGTCCTTTTGTAAATTTTGTTTAAGCAGTCTTGGCAGTCTCTTTTGGCCTGAGAGTACAGGGATACCTTTGAGTATTGGAATGAATGAGATGAAAAGCATAAAGTGCTTGGCTCCAAGGCCATCATTGCTCCTTGTAACGTGCTGAGTCCAAACATGTCAGTTTTGTCAGTGAGGTTGTGCACATTTGTGATTCCCTTTCGTATGTGTTGCTAGGCATTTTAGTTTGCTTTCTGTGACTTTCAGATAGTTTAGTTTATCCTGGGTGGTAAAGATAACAGGAAGTGTCTTTCTGCGTTGAAAACATCAGCATGTAACTGGTTGGGACAAGTACGCTGAAAGGGTAAGTGGCAGGGACTATATTGTTCCAGCAGACTTGCATCTGTTCAGCTGAGTCACCACTGGTCTGTTTGTCTAAGGGTGCAATCCTGTCGCGTCCTTAGACTGGCGCATGTCAGTTGCACTGGCCTGGGAGTGTCACAAATGTGACATGAGGCATATCTGCACCACTCTGAGAGGCAAATGGGCTGATGCAGACAGTTGCGCTAGCTTGCAAAGGTCAGATCCTGCTTCTGCGCTGCCCCGGGTAAGTAGGGAAGAGTCAGCTGAGTTTGGCTAGCATGGTGGGTGGAGGTAGGGAGGTGTTTCAGGGCAGAAGTGGGGATGAAAGGATGGCTGGCCCAGGGAGACGGTGAGGACAGGATCCGGCACTTATGCTGGATCCTAACCCCCAGCCTGGTTGGCCTTGCACAGGCCACGTGGATTTGCACCAGCGACTGATGCAGATCCAAGTAGCTCTGTTGGGGCTTGCCCTGGGATAAGGCGAAAATATCTCCTTACCCCGAGGCAGCCTCCAGCTGCCTCCTAATTTGCGCTGGATACAGCACAGGCCTGCCTGTTACAGCACAGTATAGGATTGGGCTGTAAGTTTTTATATATATCTCAGAAAATAGTCCAGAGACACATGGTGGAGGCATATCCCGGCTAAAGCTAAGCATTGGAGCTATAAATCAATGGAAGAGCACATGCTGTGCCTGCAGAAGATCTCTCCTGCAATGTGCTATTCCTGGAAAACAGGCTACTTGTACAAAGTGCTCTCTTAGTTCTTACAAGTATGCATAACATGAGGCCAGAAAGAGAATAAGAGACAGTTCTGTGGCATGGAATTGTCTGTGCCACAATCCCTATTGTATATGTTGGTGGTCTCCAAATCTTAACCCTCTGCATCCCCAAATTACTTCCTGGGCACTTTAGTGGTGGAGACTTCCTGTTCCATACCACAGCCCCCCATGTTTCAGCCATTTTTGCTGCTGTCACCCCAGCAGGCTATGCAGCTGGATTTATGGGTAGAAGCGGCTGCTTGGCACAAGTTTCTGAGGTGATTGGGGGTGAAACATGGGGGATGCAGTGTGGAGGTCTCTGCCACCGCCGTGCTCTGAAGGTAATTCGGAGGCACCTGATCCAGCCTGTAGTTTGGTGTCTCCTGGTGTAAATTATGCATGCAGTTTTAGAGTATTTATTTAAAAGATTTCTACCCTGCCTTTTCCCACAATGAAGAGGATTCAATATTGAAATACAATATTTCAATAAAAACAGCAAAAATGAAAACATTAAAACATCAAGATAAAAACATTAAAGAAAAAACTAGGATCACTCTTAAAAGCCATTTTGTTGAAAAAAGCCAGCCAACCAATCATTCAAACACTTTTCGAAATAAGGTCTTAAGACCCCACCGAAAGGTCTCCAATGAGGGAGCTGTTCTTAGTTCCAAGGGGAAGGAATTCCATAAACGAGGAGCCGTCATCAAGACGGTGTACTGGTGTGGATGTGCTAGGACTGGCTGAAGGCTTTCTTCTGAATCCTATACTTCATCAGGGCAGTGTGGCTGGAACAAGAGGAAATGGGGAGCAAGTGTACATTTTGGCTTTTTGTTGAGTTCCCCCCCCCCATGTGCCCTTGACACTGTCCATTTTTGTCCCCTCCATTGTGCAAGTTTATTTCTGGTATAGTTCCAGCATGGGACTTCTGGTAGACTCAGGCTATATTTTAAGGAAGAAATTCTTCATGGCCGTGGCAGTTTGGCCATGAAACAGACTCCCAAGGGAGATGACAGATTCTCCCCCACTGGAGATGCTGTAGAAGGATTTCATGCTACAGGCAGCCGGTTTGACTAGATGACCTTGTAGGTCTCTTTCAATTCTATGATTCATACAAGGGAGCAAAATATGGAAGAAACAAAGACTTTTAGGATAATGTCTGATAAGATCCATCCATCCATCCATCCATCCATCCATCCATCCATCCCTATGTTTGACGGCAGAGGAAGTGGTGTGATGGTTCTTCAGAAATATGCTTGGAGGAACCTATAGCTTTAGAGACCTGCTTGTTCACAGCCAGCTGGTGACTTGTTCCAGCTTCAGCACTTGGAACTCAAAGGATGGTTGGTTGTTGCTGCTTTACCGGAATAGGGCTGCATAGTGCCCTTCACGCTTAAAATATACACCTTAAATGACTTGCCATTGTTCTCTGAATAATTGGAACCATACAGAAAGGATTCCAAATTGCCCTTGCGAGATGGTGTAATCTTTTTATTTCATTCTTTTGATAATATGGCCACTTTATTTCTCCGCCTACACGTTTTATGTGTGCTTCTTATTACTGTCACTTGTGGGAGTCAAGGTGTCATCTCACGGGTGCTTTGCGACATTGCAGGGCTGGCAAGTGAGGCGTGACTAACCCTTCAGCGATCTCCAACGCTTTACGCAGCAGTCGATCCTTGTGCTTTCAGTTGCTTTTCCTTCCATGTAATTCGTTTAGGGTGGCATTTTGAATGCCGGAACAACACCTACACTCCCTTCACAAAAACAGGGCACGTGTTCTGCAGGATAGCAAGCTAACTGATACGCTTTTCTCCTTTAGTGCTTCATAAAACTGAACACAAAAGGTAAAATAAAGCATTAAATGTCGTGGGAGGGGGGAAGAGCAACAACTGAGTGCAAAAGTGTTTCACCACACAAACTTCTCCTGTGCTCTCCTACTGCTGGCCAAAAGATTGATGTTGATGTAAACACTGTAATCTGGTAACATCCTTTTTGGGTATATTTTCAGACAGTTGCTTGTTCGGGGAAATTGAGCTGTAGCAAGAATGAGGAAAACACTGAGCATTTTAAGTATGTTGTTTACCAATATTGAAGGGTGCATGTTGAAATTGTGGAAGAAACACTATAAAGGCCCTTCATCAGGCAGTCCTACAGTCTAAAATATAGTGAGTCGTCTGCTAGATTGAAGATGGCCGCTAGATCTAGTTGTTAACGCCTGCCTTATGGAATGCCTTTCCTGGTTAGTTCATGTCTGACACTTGAAAAAATGACCATCATCAATCCTGCTTACAAAAGTCTGTGTGGCACTAGAAGATGGCTGAGACTGATTGTAGTGACAGGTGGGATGTATCCAGTGGTGTCATTCAAATGATTTAGGAACAGGAACTCACTTTTGATTGGCAATTGTCGGGAACCCGGAACCAGCCACGGAGCCTGTTAGGATCTGGAACGCCTGTTCTGGTCCGTTCCCCCCTGAATGACATCACTGCATGTATCTAGTTGCTTTATTTCATTGGGTGTTCTTTAAAATTCGTGCATTAACATGTTGTATTAACGATGGGCAGTCTTTTTGCATGCTAGACATGGTGTTGTTGATAATGCATACAAAACACTGCATTTTGGTATATGACATTTTCCAGAAATTAAAATAGATTACTTTTCCAGTTAGAAATAATACCATGGCTACATCTGCTCACACTATTTCACCTGCCTACTACACTTTTAAGGCATTCAAAACAAATAAAAATGAAATGAGAAGGAATAAAAACCCATAGCACTGTTTTCTGCTTTCCATCCCACTTGAAAGTTTCTCATTTGAATGTCAGATTGAGGGTCAAACTAGATGTGATGGGGGAAGTTTGTTTTTTGGGGTTTTGATGTGTGTACTTCTTTTTTTAAAAAAAATGTTAATAGTAGCTCTGGGTGAAAGGATTCCGACTGGAACTAAGGTACTGAGTGAAACTCTGTGAAGCTTTGGGTATCAGACTTTGGGGAGGGGCATGTTTTTAATTGGAAAAACTATGCAGGAAGGCTATCGCCCCTCCCCCAGCTCAGTAACCCGAATCAGAATCATTCAATAGCCTCTTCCTAATAGCTTCTCAACTCACAATAGGTTTAAGGCCTGATCCAAAGGGCCTTATTGCCAGCAGTACATGTTTACCGCCAGCTAAAAGTGTTGCGAACTTGCTGTAAAGCACGTTCGTAACACCCAGAGAGGAAGGAGCCCTGGTTTTGCCGGTACTCCAACAGTTCTGGCAACCTGTGTTTTTGAGGTGTGGGAGGAGGCAGGGAGGGGTGCAACTGGGCAGGGGAGGGGAGGATTGGGCCTGCGTGATGGTGGGACCATCGCTAGATCCAGTGGCCCACCCTTTGTACCAGTCCAACATTTGTACAATGTATAGTGTATTAAAAGGTAAAGGTTTCCCCAGGACCGAATGGTCTAGTCGTGACCGACGGTAGGGGGCGGTGCTCATCTCAGTTTCAAAGCCTGTAGAGCCGACATTTTGTCCGAGGACAAGCTTCCGTGGTCATGTGGCCGGCATGACTATACGCCGTAGCGCACGGAACGCCGTTCCCTTCCCACCGAAGTGGTCCCTATTTATCTACTTGCATTTAGGTGCTTTCGAACTGCTAGGTTGGCAGGAGCTGGGACAAGCAACGGGAGCTCACTCCGTCGCACAGTCTTGAACTCCCAACCTTCCGGTCGGAAAGCCCAGCAGCAGTGGTTTAACCCACTGCACCACCACATCCCTATAGTATATTACAGAGTACAAAAAAAGCAGAAAACTTTTTGGAACTTCAGAAATGTGAGTAGGAGTGTCCCTTGAGGATTCTCAATGTCACAATCGGATAACGTTTTAAAAAGGACTTGTATTTATAACAAAAAGTGCCTGTTGCTATTTTTAATTTTCCTCCTCTGCAAGTACCCTTTACTGTGGTAGACAAGGAGAAGTTTTGCAGACATGGCTTTTAAGCCTTGAATCCGTGGAGAGAACTGCATTGCAGCATCAGGAATGATTCGGGTGTTGACAGCTGAAATATTTGAAGCACCAGTATGAAAGAGAGAGGCTTTCTGGAGAAAGTTCTTTGGCAAAAAGATGTTATAGAATTTCAGTCACTGCTTTAAAAAAAATTGTCTCTATTTTTCTGTCTGCCCCATAACTAAAAGTGTTTGTTTCCAGTGAGTAAGGTTACGGGAGTAAAGTTACAGTGAGTAAAGTTACAGCTTAAGTCTTACTGAGCAAAGTGGGCTGAGTAAAATAAATTCACACCATTTTTAAACACCTCTACCCATAGCATGAGCTCTGCGCATGCAATGCATAAATATCCCAGCATGCAATGTGGCTGCCTTGTTGACACAAAGCCAGTCTGGGCAGTGCCAGAATGGGAAGCCACTTTGAGTTCCATGATGGAAATTGGGAAGGGCATTGAAGATCAAAACCAGGACTTAGAATTATGCCCAGAAATGTACAGGAAACCAGTGGTGATGCTTCTGCTCTGGTGAAATATGGCCTAGGTGGCAGGTTCCTGTCAATAACCCATTCCCAAACCCATTGGGGCCCACCTAACAAAAAAAAGTTTCATTTTACCAGCCGCTCAAGCCTACAATGGCAATTGGGCAATTGTGCCACCCCAAGTAGCAAGTTGTTTAACGCTTGATGCACATGACCTAATCTGCCTTGTCATGCCTTGTTTGCAGTGGACAAACAGTTTGAGGATTGCTGGCCTAGACTCTGTATCAGCTATTTTCAACCCTTTTCATCTCTCACTGACAAAGTGCACACTGACAAAGTGCTAAAATTGTCAAGGCACACCATCTGTTTTTGTCAATTGCCAAGGCACACCATGCTGCTGAAGGGCAGGACTGGAACTTAAAGGTTGAAATGGCAGGGAGGTAGAGTTAGGAAATTCTTCATGTCTAGCCTGTCTCACAGTGGAACCGTCTACTTTGTGCAGATTGGGGCACTCCTTCATTAGAGGTTTTCACACTGAGGTTCACATTAGAGGTTTTCCCCTGCACTGAGCAAGGGAAGACTAGATGACCTCTGGTCATCTAGGTGGACTAAATGACCTCCATAATACCTTTCAACTCCAGTATTCTGTGATTCTAAGCCCTAATGGCAGTTCTAGTATAGTACATTTGAAGTGTTGATGCTTCTTCTTTTGGGGATTCTACAATCAATGCAGTTCCCTTGTCATGTATATATTGCCTACCTGTTGTCATTCACATACAACCACACACGGTTGTATGTTTTCATACAACTAATTTTTCATGTGAAAGAAATGCACGCAAGGCAAGAGTGCTGCTTCTGCGTAGTTCTACGCTTGTTTGAAGGAAGTCTGGGTGTAACAAAATGCTACCTCTCTTGCAGGTGAAATACAGCAGGCCATCACTTAAAAGTCATTTCATTTAACATGGTTTTGTTTTAAAGTGGTTCAGCAGTTCTCAGTCTTATGACCTCCACGTGCTCTGTGGCTGCACATTGTAGGGATACTGAAAGCCATTTCCAGGTTACTTCGGGCCTGCGACACACTTCCTTGGCCTTGTTGTGCCCCAGAATGCCTTGCGGGTAGCCAAGCCATTCTGGGGCACCAGCAATGTTTTGTGCCTTGATAGGAAAGTACTCAGCCAGCCCACCACTTGAAAGAGTGCTATTGGGCCTGCCTACGGTAAAATTGGTTCTCTTGCTTAAAGTTGTTGTTTCCAAGAACCTTTCAACAACTTTAAGTGTGGATTTGCTATAGAAACTACATGTTTTTCATCATTATATGCACAAATATCACTGGCGCATTATGTCTTGAATGCATGCGCACAGCGTGTGAGTCAGTATTCAGTCAAGTGTGGGAGGGAGAAAAGATATCTCTGTGTCAAGAGAAAAGATAGCTGTTAGTGTAAAAGCTTGCATTTGAGAGCTTTGCTACGAGTATAGCATATAAATTACCTATTTCATGTAATCACAAGTAAATTAGGAAGTGATAGAAGTGACAGCTTGAAGTTTGAAGATGGTTGGGAAAATGTAAGATTCATCGATCCACGTTAGGATTGAGCTGTTAAACTGGGAAGCCCTGAACAGCTCAAAACCAACACCTTAAATTATTCCAGGAAATGTTACAAGGTGTGATATGTATCTGCCAACCCCATCCATAAGGACTTGCCACCATACTTTAACCATAGGCTACCACAGGTGGTTTCAAGGACATCTTCACCTAGAACTGATTGCAGTAACTGAGTGTGGAGGTCACAGATGACGATTGACGGAACAGGGTAACAATTCCTATTGTCAAGTAGCCTGAGAAAAAATCTTCTAAGACCACGAGAAGGAGAGAGGCATGCCTCAAGCTGGAACCCAGTTGCGGCTTGCCAAAAGTAAAGGGCAGCACATGTAGCTGTATCCATAGCTAGCCTGTAAGAAGCACGCAATTTAAATGCTGTGAATCATTCTTATCAAAATGGTGTCATAACAGGCTAACCCAGTCAGGCATCTGTGATTAAGAAAACCAGAGAAGTAGAAAGCACAACAGCAATGAAGAATATTAGGAGGAACATCTGATTAAAATAAAACTTCCACTAAAAGAAAACTAAAATAAAATGTACCACCCTTCCTAGTACCTTTTTGAGGTGGCTGCTGTTTGAAGATCCAAGTATAGCAGTGTAAAGAATAAAAGGAAGAGGGGTCATTGGGCGCCATACTATATTTTTATACTGTCTTCCCCTGCACGGTTTGATAGTTGTGCCTCAGCAGCCACAGGGGAGGTGGGGTCCATTCCCAGAACTCCCACAGATAATTCCCAGAACTCCCTCAGATAATGAAATCCTTAGGCACGCCAGACCCCTTAACATGACAGGAGCTGTGCTGGGTTTGGGCCATAAAGTATCTCCTCATTGTCTTTTGGTATTTAGACAAATAATTGGTTGTCATTGAAAATATACTCATTAGAGTAGAAATAACAAAGAATTCTAGTCAGAATGTTTTTAAGATCAGAGTATTTGTAGTCAGTTGTAGATGGTGCATATTGGAGGAAATAGAATGAAACCATCTCTGCTTCCTGCCAAATATGGACTCCATAGGACTCGGGTCCGATGCTGGTCTACCTGTAATATCCTCAAAACTGTTTCTGTGGTTGTAGCCTTGTAAGGTTGTAAACCTTTTTTAGTCCCAAAACTTTATTTTAGGAACTACCACTACATCGGTGGAAGCATTGTGCTATGTGCTTGGCTGTTCGCATGAATGTATCTTCAAGACAATGGGATGCATCCTTGAGGAGCAAACATTTAATATCTCTTGGGTTGCATCATTGTAAGCAGATAGCAAAGCAGTTGGACTCCTCTCAATGATTTCTGTTCTTTCATCTTTCCCTGGTTTTAGATATGAGAAAGATGCAATTTACTCAGAATTTACTATCTGGAGAAGAAATATTCTATGCTCTATCTGAAATTTCTAAAAAGACTCTGGTAGCTAATACTGTATTGCATTAGCTGGAATTTTCACTTCTAGTACCTTGGTCTGAAAACAGATATGTCTGTGTATCTGCAAGATATATTGATGGGCAAACTAGATATAGAATAAACACATAGCTACTGCTGAAAATGGCAGTTGTGTGTCGCCTTGTGTATGGAACCAGTATGGATACTCCAGTCCTCCTTCATGACTCCTGATGGCCCCCATTGTTACCTGCCATGAGAACCAACAAAATGTCTCTTTGTAACCCTTTCATCATTTTTTCCTACTTCTGTAAAAGCAAGCTGTGAACTAGTTATTGTAAAGAACGTGATGTGTTCTAATGCAGTTCTTGATATTTGAAAGTAATCCACAAAGGTTTCTGACTTCCACTTAGTAATAGGGCTACTGTTCTTGAAATTTCCGAGGAAGCTAAGCTGCTAATCAGATGAGCAGTCATGGGAACAAAGTGAGTAAGGCTCACAAGAAGATCTGATGATCTGAATTAGGCGGGTTGTGGATGAAGCCCACAGAGGTCCTTCAGAAAAGTTAATGTTGTTGATACTGCAAAATAGCAGGAATGTGTCTTGTCTTTCAAAGGTGAAGAGCTGCCACACAAGTTACAATAAATAACAGTGCAAGCCCCCACCCACTTCACCATATCCACAAGGGATACATTCCCCACTCCGTGGATATGGAAACCTCAGATAAAAGGAACCCTACAAAAAGAAAATCCCCCATAATACCCCCCATCCCCCAATTGCTTGCAGCTGAAGCCTCCCTGTTACTGTTCCTGGGTCTCACTGGCTCTTTGGTGACTCCGAAACAGAAGCAGGAAGCACTCACAGGAAGCAAGGCAGAGGGCTGAACATAACACAGCACTAAGCTCTTTGAACTCTATGGTAAGCATCGCGTCCTTTTCAGCCCACTGCCCATCTCCTGTGAATTCTTTCATTTTACAGTCAGTAGAGAGCCAGTGAGACTCAGGAACAGTGACAGGAAGGCTGCACTCGTAAGCAGATAAGCCAGTAGCTCCCAATGCTATCCCTGGGGGAGGGTGTCACGAGCTGATTTTCAGGGGGTCACGGAGACACCATTTACTATCATAGATGCATTTGCGCAGCATTAAAAAGCTACATTTTTGCTTTTTAGCGCTTTCAGGGAACCGCCAAACAGAGAAATATGTTTTTGGAAAAATGTCATGGTGTTTCCACGTATTTGAAAACAACTATTGCATTTGGTAGTCAACATACATTTTTACAGAGGCGGTGATGTTTCTTCCTGCTTAATGGCATCACTTCCAGTCTTGGGGGTGGTGCCGACAAGTTGCTAAGAAGTTTGGGAACCATTGAAATAAGCAATTTGCACATGTGGGGGGATGGGATTTTTTGAGCTGCGGATAACTGAAGAATGCCTGTAATTGGTTAAAAAAAAAAAGCCTTGCACAGTCTTAAAAAAAATCTTAAATAGCTGGGGGGGGAATCAAGCATATGGAATCAAGCTTTTAACCCTCTCCATTTGTCCCAAGGAAAATCGTGCCCCCAACGTATTCCTAGGAGGAAAGCTCCTCTTGATGGTACCTGCAAGTTGTGGGATGGGGGAGTTTTGTTGGGGCTGCTGTAGAGAGGTGTAAACACCCTCTTAGTGCACCACAGTCTCGGTCTTGATCTGCCCCTTCCCATGATATAGAAATGAATTCAGCAATGCCAAGTTACAGATTTAGTATAATGTGTAGTTTCTACTTTTTGAATTTCCAAGCGCGATCAAGTTGACCTTTCTGAAGTATGCGTTTGTTTTGAAGACTGACTCTTCACTGAATGAGTCAGAGCTTTTTAAAAGCCCCAGTTTCAATGCTGAAAAGTAAACACGTATTCTAAGTGAAGATTTACTGGCCTCTGCAGTGGGGGAAGGGGGGAGAGAAGGAATGGCAAACAAGTTATTTTTATTGGTGGAGTTGTGGTCCTGAGACAGGCTACACTGTTCTTAGAAACACATCTTCTATCAAAAACGAGATGTCCTTCTCCCAGATGACAAAGCGGTCAAGACACTTGACTTGCATTCCTGAAAGTTATTTCTTTGACATTCTGGACAAAAGTTTTGGGGGGACCATTGGCACAAACAAGTTTCCAGTGGTCATAGATTGTACAGAGTCCTCTATTAACCAGACTGCTCATAAAACACAGGGCTTTTGTTTGCTAATTATTTTTTTTAGAGGCCAAGATGATGGAACCAGAGATGCTCTTTGAAGAACTGCTTGAACGAGCAAAGGCTGGGGACCCAAAGGCACAGACAGAGGTATTCATGCATTGCCAACTTCCTTATAGCCTGTTACGTTTTGTTGTGGAGGCCTTTTACTAATGACAACTTACTTTGTAGATGTCACTTCATAGTACTTTTGATCATGTTGCATTGAAAGTTTGCCATTTTTTGTACAGAATGTAAAAATGTCCATGAGGAAAGTCTGTTTTCTACTCACAGGCATTTTTCCCTTGTGGGCAGGGAAGATGGTGCACATCCTTGTTTCCAGGGCCACTGAGCAGATACTGTGTTACTTGCCATGCTGACTCTGGCACAGTCATTGTGTGTCGAGACGTTTGCCTTGATCTAATAGTAGTTGTGCATAGTTGACATAGACTAATTTGGGGCATGACATGGACAGATAGAAAACGATGCAACTATATTTAGATGTGCATTCCTATCCTCATTCTTCCCCGTCTAGTCAACTAGTCATGATTACATGGTTAAATCCACTAATACGGAGGATCCACTGTATATCGAACTCTTCAAGGGTATTGGGTAAAGGTGGATTTTCTGTAAAACTAATCTGGGGTTCTAAGCTGGTCCTCTGCATACTCAATGAGCTATGGCAGTGTTTCTCAAACTGTGCATCAGGACTTATTTGGTGGATCACGACCTGTCAGGTCACTGCCATGTTAGAAGCTGCAGACCTTACTCTGCTATATTGTCAGTGTCAACAGTTTAAATTTTCAAGTGAGGTTTTTTTAAAAAATGCCAGTTTGCATTCCAGGAGTGTCAATTTATTATGTCACAATGACATTACTTCCTGCTTGAGGACGTCACTTGCAGCTATGACATCACTTCCAGGTTAATGACATCACTTCCAGTGGGACCCGACATGAGTGTCACTCTAAAAAGTGGGTCCCAGTCTAAAAAGGTTGAGAACCATTGTGCTATGGAATGTGGATTGCTTGGCTGCTCAGAGCACTCCGTTGACTGCAGGAGAGTAGATGTGAATGAAAGAGAACCTTTATTTGTATAGGTGGGAAAACACTACTTGAAACTTGCAGAAGACCAGGATGAGGAGCTGAATAGTTGCAGTGGAGTAGAATGGCTGGTTCTCGCTGCCAAGCAGGGGCGAAGGGAAGCTGTGAAACTACTGCGGAGATGTTTAGCAGACAGAAGAGGTACAGGTCGCTTCTCGCCTTATACTATTGATATACACACTGTATGTTTTGAGAAGCATACATTGAAGCACTCTTGGAAGGAAAAGTAAGTTTTAAAAAATCTCGGGAGTTATACAAAACCCTAGTCAGAGTTCAGGGCAGACTGCCAGATTTTTTCTTTGTGTGCGAGTGCTGCAGAAGGCACATCGCTGCCAACAACAGAAGAAAGGAAAATGGGTTTCTCAGTAATTGCACTGAGCTGCAGAACTGGCCTTGCTGTATTCCATATGGGAAGTTTTGTGCAAAGCCATTGCTAGAGGCAGCGGCGGCACCTGGGGCAGTGACATCACAATGTTGTAATGTCACTTCCAGGTTTGACTTCCGCCGCAGTGGCAGTGGCAACCCCACAATCTGGCCACCCATTCCATATTATTTCTTCTTTGGAAGCTCAACAAAAGCCTCTAAAGGAGAAGGAATGGGGCAATGACTGGACCACGGGGCGCCAAAACAGAGGGAGGAGGCTCCACGATCTGGCCACCCCACTTCTTCTAGTTCCTTCAGTGGCACCCCCCTTCAAGGAGCACCCAGGACACATACCTTATTTGTACATGCTGAGAGACACCTTTGCTTGTGGGTATCTTTAATGGCCTGCTGAACTGTGCAGAGGGGAGAGCTTGGTTTCTTATGAACAAGAGGAAACCTTGGGGTTGTTGTTTGTTTTTAACAGCACAGGAATTTGGGTGTGGTACTGGCTGTCAGTGTCTTCCAGAAAGTGCCAAACCCACTCAGGATTGCAGTGGAAATCATTGGTAGAATTTTTGAATCTTTTGAGCAAGAAACAAACTCATGCTTTCCTGGCTAGCAAATAATCTGGGAGGACTATTTGCTTCTTCCTTTCACTTGCTAGGTTTTCTCCTTTTGCCAGATTCTGTGTGCAAAGCAGAATCCTCCGCAAAACTTAGAATGTGGTGCTTATTGAAAGGATCCATTATCCACAAGGTTGCCTGTTGACTTTGAATGGGCTGCCTTCATAACCCCCCACTGTCAGTTTAAAGAATCACCTAATTTAGCTTGATAAACTGTGGGCTCAAAGACAATAGCATGAAAAGCTTAACTTGTCTGAAAGGTAATTTTGGTTCTTCTGAAATAACAGAATTATGAACAGGTGTCACTTATTCCTTCGTGGCCCCCTCCCAGCACCCGTGGGATAATCACCACTAATGCATCTTCCTTTTCTTGTCTTGAGGCATCACTTCAGAGAATGAGCAAGAAGTGAAGAAATTATCTTCGGAGACGGATTTGGAAAGAGCCGTGAGGAAAGCGGCTTTAGTCATGTACTGGAAATTGAATCCAAAGAAGAAGAAACAGTTGGCCGTTTCAGAACTCTTAGAAAACGTTGGCCAAGTTGACAGTGAAGGTTGGTTTGCAACATAGAATAAAGGAGATACTTGACATGGATAACTTTTAAAAGTCAGAATTAAACTTTGGGGACAGAAGGACAATTTATTTTTCATTTGCTGAAGGAAGAAATCTTGCAGTGATGGTCATTGATTGGCATGTCATTGATTGGCATGTCATTAAGAGTGCAATCCAAAACCCAAGCTGGAGTAGGCAGGCCAACAGGCTTGCCCCACATCCAGTCCGGGATTGGAACTGACTGTGGTGCAACCCGGGGCAAGGGGAATACATCCTCTGGGTAATGTGCAGTGACCCGAATAGGGCTACTCAGAGCAGTGCCCGCTAAATTGCTGACGCAACTCCAAGCAGCCCAGATCTGGCCCAAGTTCCACATCTTGTCTCCACCCCCCTCCCCAGGCCCTCTACGCTGGCCAAGCTATGTCAGCCTTACCTTTGTGCTGCCCAGGTCTCAGCATGCAAAGGCCAGCGCACATCTGTTTGCTGCCCTTTCTTCTCCGCTGTTGGCGCAAATGCGCTTTATGGTGCATTTGCATCAACACTGGGCCGGCAAAAGGACTTTCGCCAGCCCATTTAGCACTTTGGATTGTTCTGTAACACTCATATGTGTGAAGGAGCACTTGGGTTCTACTGTGTACTCTGTGGTAAGTAGCCTCATGCCACTGTAATTGATATGCTACCAGCTTGTTTTTGAGACAGACCACTAGCCTAGTGTTTGTTTTTGCACAAGGATTTCTAAGTGTTTATTATTTCAGGATCCCCGGAAAAGAATAGTCTGAGGTGGATGGAAGAGTCTTACTAAATCCAGCTTTAATTCTTACAAGTTCTCTCTGGCACCTCTGGGTGTAGGGAAAATGTTTGAATAGGGCTAAGACAGTCACCCCAAGCCCAGGAGTGCTTAAGGGAAAAATTAACACAGTCTATTTGTTGCGGGAGGGGTCACTTGCCCCAAGGCCATGCAGAGGCAGGCAACATGGAGGCAGCTCACCTCTTGCAGAGGTGAGCCGTGTGAGCAACATTCAGCCTGCCTACCCACCTCCGTGCTGAAACAGCTCCAAAATGGAGCATGGTGTGGCGGGGGCAGCGGAGGGGGCAGGAAGCCAGCACAGGGGATAGCGATCATCAACCCAGCCCTGGGGCCCCCACAACATATACAACAATGGCCGGAAACCACATTTCAGACAAATCAGCTGTTTGGTCAGTGTGATTGACTAGGAATACACAGTAATGTAGCAAGAGGGGGCGAAATGGTAAGAACTGCTGGCGCTGCACTATTTTCAGCTTGCATTAGGGCTGTCGGTATTAAATTAATTGGTAAAATTAAGCAGCATAAGCTTTTGAGTGATACAGACTCATTTTAATTGGTGAAGGCGAATTTTAATCTGCTGGGCTGTCAAGTTCAGAGTAGACATTGTTGTTTTTCAACCTGTTGACTTCCAGTATGGTCCTGAAATATAAAATATTTCCTTTGAAAAGTGAGTGGTAGCTTTAGATACCTGAGCCATGATGTCTCTCACTTCCTCTGATTTTCTCAGAAAGGCACCTACTTATAATGAGATTTTCATACTAGGCACATTTAAAGCACATGCTTTCTACCTGTTTAATCAACTTTAAATCCTGTGGTCGATAGCTCAGTTTAGATCCTGTTACACTGGAAACCAAGTTATTTTCTTTTGTGAAGCTCACTGCTTGTCTGGAAGGACAGAGCTTGTGTGGTTGGCTGGTGTTGTGTACCTTTTGGGTGGTTTCCTGTGTTCTTGGGTGTCCCAACCCCACTGACACAGAATAAACAATTTTAAATACCTTGAATAAACTTCTGCTTGTGAAAACAGGTGGCGAGAAACAAGCTGGGCCCGTTCCCAAGTCTGTGCAGAAGCAAAGAAGAATATTGGAGAGGATGGTGAGCAGTGAATGTAAGGAAGCAATTCTTGTGGCTGATACTGGTACACAATTGGGGAGGAGGGTGTTTTCTTGAATTATTTGGCTAGATAAAACAGTCAACCTTTTCTGTATTGGGACCCTCTTTTTAGGTACGACAACCTGCTGCCACCCCCAAAGATCTAGGACCAGAAGTGATGTCATTAAGCAGGAAGTGAAGTCATTTTTTACAAATAAACCACACTTTTTGAAAGTCGAAAGAACTCCACATCCTTTTTAGAATGTTCTGGATGCTTTGTATCTAAGTGACGTCTGAGTTTTGAGTTTTGAGCACTGAGAACAGCATTGCATAGAATGCATTGTGGCTTCTCTATGCCATTGCTGATCAAGGTGATAGTGCCAAATTTTAGATACTCCTCAGACTATTTACTCTGTTCCTCATCCCCTTATTGTGAATATTGGAGATTCACCTAGGCATGTGCATGGAAGGCGGGACATCCCACTTTCTAAAGAGACCCAGGATCACATGCATACATCACATTCATACCCACATGCAAGACTAATTTACCTCACAGCCACAAGCATTGAGGAAGTGGCAGTTCATTGGGGAAGCCTCTTCCATAGCCAAAATAAAGCTTCCAAGATGGTAGTGCCAAGCTATTTAAGATGGCTGCTTCAAGCTCTTGACAACCCCCTGATAATTGGTTTGCGGCCCCCTTAAGGGTCCCAATCCCCAGGTTGGGAACTGCTGCTTTAGAGCTTCCATGGACAGGTTCTTAAGGTCAACTGGAAGGACAAGCATGGTTGGAACTGGTGTCGGTATTGAACCAGTGCGTGCTGCACTAGCTGGGGCAATCGCAGATAGCACAAGCATTGTAGTTTTCTGAGCTGTAATGAAAATGTAGTTTTCTGAGCCTCTCTGCATGAAAATGCAGGAAGAAAATAAAGAATTCTGAAATGTTTTAGTAGAATGTTGTTTCTTCCCTAAATCCTTGCGGCAGACATACAACTGAATGAACTGTGCAAGTGTGTTTTCAGGCCAGAAATGACTAAATTGGGTCTAACCCTAAATCTGTTCTGGTTTGTTACGGTTCAGTAATCACTCGTCAATTTTGTCTCTGGAGCAAGGCTGTAGTGTGTTTGGAAAGAAACAGTGTCCACCTGTATGGTTGATATTTGCTGATTTTTGTGGGTTTTGTGTTGGCAACTTTCAGCTAAGAATTATATTGCCATGGATGATTTTGTCGAAATAACTAAGAAGTACGCAAAGGGCATCATCCCAACCAACTTACTTGTGCAGGAAGACGATGACGATGAGCTGGCGGGAAAGAGCCCGGAGGAGCTTCCGCTCCGACTCAAGGTGAAAATTGCTGCTCAAATATGGCTTGCACTCCTTAATCACTGCTGCCTTGTAGATTCGAGGGAGCTGCCAGCTGAAAAAGTTTGGGAACCATTTGGACTATTGACTTGACTGGTATTTTGGTTTTCACTACCCTGTGTGTGTTATATAGCCCACGTTTTCAGCTTGAAAAGTCATGTGAACTTTATTCCACCCAAGCCTACGTTCACTAAGTTGGCCCTTCATTTTTCTTCTGTCCAAATTGAAGCATCAGCTTGGAATTAATATAGTATAGTATAGTGAAATAAATACAGTAGTCCTTTAACTGTGCTGTAATTTACACTGTAGCTTCCAATTCTGACTAGTTCTGGATCCAATAATGACTCTGTTTTGTGTTTAAATTTTTTAAAAAAGACTTTTCTCAACCACACATCTTTTTGTATATTCTCACTGCAGCAAGGCACTGTAATTCAGAAATAGATCAACAAAACGGAATGTCTCAAGAAAACTGAGAGTTACTGGATTGTATTTGAAGGAGGTTAATCGTGATTGAGTACCATTAAAATCAATTAGACAAGTTAGTTGTTACTACCCAAGTCCCATTCAATTACTTTGAAAACTGAGCTGCATTCCTGTGCATAATTACCTGAGAGTAAGGCCTATGTGACATGTTTAGGATTGCACGGTTGGTCATGACAAACTTTCTTAGAGTACAATCTGCTAATTTTAGTTTAAATTAATAATGTAACGAAAATCCATGGTTCAATACCATTACAATTTTTGTTTTTCCCCTCTCCAATAATTGTAAGCAGTCTTGGGCATCTGCCTTGGCAAAGGAAAAACGGGGTATAAATCTCTTTAAAAAATAATAAATAATACTAATCAATTTCTAAAAAATGGCGATGATATGTATAGTTTTCACTGGGGGTCCTAAAGAGTCACAATAGATGACTAATCTTAATTGGACATGATCATGGTTCAAATTTCACTATATGGGTTTGTCTTACAATTAGGCAAATTAATAATAAAGTTAGTGTAGCACTTTCTGACTGCAACATACTTCAAGTACAGTATCTCGATGTTGTACATGCATAGATATCTGTATGGATAATTTTTTCAAAGCGCATTGTTTATTTACGTACTTTTTTATCAAAATAAAATTTTATGTACAATAAGGCCAACCTTTTAGTCTTCTTTTGAAAACAGGTTTACGCTGTCAAAAAATAACCTGTTAAAAGAAAAAAAAATCTCTCCTGAACCAGCAGCTGACCATTCTCTTTAAATGTAAATTTTTGGCTTGGTTTGCTGGTCCCTTCTATCCAGGAGGCATGTGCTGGAGCATGATGCTGTGAACGTGTTGCTTGAATTGACTCCATTTTCTTCCTTTCCAGGTCATCAAGTATCCCCTGCATGCCATTATGGAAATCAAAGAGCATCTCATTGAAGTTGCATCTAAAGCAGGCATGCATTGGCTATCAACCATTATTCCAACCCACCACGTCAATGCGCTGATCTTCTTCTTCATCATCAGTAACTTGACAATCGACTTCTTTGCCTTCTTTATCCCATTGGTCATCTTTTATCTCGCGTTCATTTCCATGGTGATTTGCACCTTAAAAGTATTCCAGGACAGTAAAGCTTGGGAGAACTTCCGCACCCTGACGGACCTGCTGCTGCGCTTTGAGCCCAACCTCGATGTCGAGGAAGCGGAGATGAACTTTGGGTGGAACCATTTAGAGCCTTATCTTTACTTCCTCCTCTCAGTATTCTTTGTCATTTTTTCCTTTCCTATAGCCAGCAAGGACTGGATACCATGCTCAGAGTTGGCTACGATCTCCATTTTCTTCATGGTGACGAGTTACCTGAGTTTGGGCACCAGTGCCGAGCCCTACACGCAAAGAGCATTAATAACGGAGGTTGCCGCAGGTTCACTCTCCTTCTTGCCCATGGTGCCCTTTCATTTGGGCCACTTAAAACTATTGGGGAAAACCTTTTACAGCATCCCCCTTGGCCACTTCTTTGTGCTAAATGTGAGCATCCCTTGCCTTTTGTTTTTGTACCTATTTTACCTGTTCTTCAGAATGGCTCAGTTGCGGAACTTTAAGGGCACGTATTGCTACCTGGTTCCTTATTTGGTGTGCTTCATGTGGTGTGAGCTCTCGGTGGTTATTTTGCAAGAGTCATCTGGCATTGGCTTGATTCGTGCCTCCGTTGGTTACTTTTTGTTCTTGTTTGCACTTCCTATTCTCATGCTGGGCATTGTGCTGATGTGTCTTGTTCATTTCATAAAATGGTTTGTAACATTGGAGCTTGTGAAGATTGTGGTAACTCTAGTAGCATGTGCTATTCCTTTGCTTTTCCGCTGGTGGACGAAAACCAGCTTCTCTGTGGTGGAAATGATGAAATCCCTGACCAAGAGTTCAATTGTGAAACTCATTCTGGTGTGGATCACTGCTATTGTGCTGTTCTGTTGGTTTTATGTGTACCGCTCTGAGGGGATGAAAGTGTACAACTCTACCTTGACGTGGAATCAGTATGGTTTTTTGTGTGGGCCACGGGCTTGGAAGGAAACAAATATGGCACGCACTCAGATCCTATGTAGTCATCTGGAGGGCCACCGAGTGACATGGACCGGGAGGTTCAAATATGTTAGAGTAACTGACATTGACAATAGTGCAGAATCGGCCGTGAACATGCTTCCATTTTTTATTGGCGACTGGCTCAGATGCTTGTATGGTGAAACGTATCCCGTATGTGACCCAAAAAACATTACCATGGAAGACGAGGAGCTCTGTCGTCTCAAGTATCTGGCCAAACATGACTGCCACATGAAAAGATTTGACCGCTATAAATTTGAAATAACTGTGGGCATGCCCCGCAACAAGGTGAAGAATGGAAATAAGTCAATGGAGGAGGATGACATAACCAAAGACATTGTGCTAAGGGCAAGCAATGAGTTCAAGAAAGTGTTGCTGAACTTGAGGCAAGGAAGTGACATTGAATTTAGTACCATTCTGGAAGGTCGCCTTGGCAGCAAGTGGCCTGTGTTTGAACTGAAAGCCATCTCCTGCTTAAACTGCATGTCTAAGCTTTTACCTGCAGGAAGGCACGTGAAAGTCGAGCATGACTGGCGCATCACTGTTCAGAAAGCACTCAAATTCGCCTTTGATTTTTTCTTCTCTCCCTTTGTGTCAGTTGCATGTTGAGCTTGAATTGTAAGATCTGCAGTGCCACAACCAAAGATTTGGCTTTTTAAAAAGCAGCTGTTAACAATGTTCAAAATGAATGCATTATGGTGATAGTTTTCATCACAGCAATGGGCACCATGCACCATCTTAGTCATATTTGTGCTGCGGAGAGATCTCCATGTATGACTTTGACTTTATATGCAAATTGAAAGCATGAACCATGTTTCCAACTAGAGTTTTCTACTCTAGTTGATGCTGAAAGCACCGTATTGTTCAGATTAATTCACCACCTGCTCTTGTGTATTTAAAACTGACCTTGTGGGTGAGAACAAACTCTAATACCAGTGATGTCATGATCCGTAGAATAACTATTAACTGTGCCGTGCGGTTGAATGTCTGACCTATATAAATGAAACTGACCTGAATAAAGTGCAAGCTGGAATAGCTCTTCTCTTGACTGGCTTTTGCTCAGTCATCCAATTACGTTTCATTGGCAGTATACTTCACTTAAAAATGGTTTTGTTGACATGAGATGACCAAGCAGTGGAAAATCCAGTTGGCTAAGGGTCAAATAAAGTATAACCATTTGCCCTGGAAACAGAAAAATATCTGGTTTATGATCTGTACTTATAAATATGAATGTGACATTAAAAATGGATTCAGAACCTATAATACAGAGCTTTGCAGTCTTATTTGAACTTGTTTCTCATACACTCTCTCATATACTCTCATACACTCTCTCTCTCTCTCATACACTCATTTACTTCCATGTGCTGCAGTAAAGGCTGTGTGAAGTATGTGGAGAATATGTTGTTGTAGTAATAGTCAACTGTAGCTGAGCCCTGTTTCTCTTCCTGTTTGTAAATCTTATTTCTGTTAAAGCTTATTAGTAGGTGTGTTTGAAAATGGTGTTGTTTTCTCAGAAGTAAGCCTTTGTTTCATTTAGATGGGCAGCCCACTCCTGAGCTGCCTGACTGCTTCGGGTGCAGTGGTAGCCAAACAGCTACTGCAGCAGCCACTGGAGGCTCCTTGGAGGAAGGGGACATTTCCCTGGGTAAGCCCAGAGACTTGCCAATTGGTCTCTTCACGTCTGAACCAGCTATTTAGCCGGCGCAGACAAGAGGGCCTCCGCGTCAGGTCACACAGCCCGACATGGAGGATAGGATCTGGCAGCAAGCATTAAAACAAAACCTGGGAATTAGCTTGACAGGAAATGAACCAAGTTTTTTTCCCCTGAACACTCAATCCCCTGAGGGCACTCAATCAGCATTGTTTGTTGAATGTTCATAAAACAACAGTATGTTGTCAACCACAACTCTCTGGTTTTTACTAACCTGCTTTTCCAAGTAATTTAGTGGGGTTTTTTTACCATATTCAATTATGATTCCAGCAATTCCTCCATTTCTCAAGAAGCCCCATTACCATGGAAAAAAACAAAAGGGGGGGAGGGGATTGAGGGCACAATCTAATGCAGCGCCCGAATGGCAAGGTTGACTTGGCAGCACCATATCTGACACTGCACAGGAGAGCTGGAGCCCTCCCCCCATGGCAAGGGAGCATTTGCTCCCTTACCATAGGGGAGGTTCCAGCCTCCCTGTGTGCTCCTTGGATCTGCGCCTGCTAAAGAGCGGGTGCAGATCCAAGGAGACAGCGCGGCCCGAATTGGAGCCTAGCGGACCCATATAGCCACCTCCCAAGCTCGTCCAAGTCCCGCCCACATTCTTCCTCCCTCCCACCAATCCCCGTGCTGCCCTGTCATGGTGCCTTCCTCACACCAGCTTGCTTCGGCCGACGCTAGGGAGGCACTGCAAGGGCGCAACAAGACTGGCACTGCTAGCAGGGCCAGTCCTGTTGCCTTAGTGCTGACGCGGCGGTGCCAATCCCGTTGATTTTATTTCTTTAAGCAAAAACGTGTTTTAAAGTCATGTTGGCACTCAAAGTTCCATATTTTGGAATTCCCGATACAGGGTGCTCAACCTGTATTAAGCGATGTGAGACAACTTTAGGATTTGTGAGTTTAAAAAAAAAAAAGTCCACAGTCAGTGTGCTTTGGTTTGTAGCCATGATTAAAGTACAATTCAGGACAACTCGGGTAGTGGGTGATTTTTAATTTTTTAGGAAAATGTTTATTGAAAAAGCCAGTATCAACATATTTATATATATTTATATATATGTTCAACAAAAGTCAGCTATTTTGTGCAGCACAAGAATACAGCCATGAAGCTTTCCAAAAACAATCAGATTGACCAACTGTACCATTATTTACCACTGAAAGCTGAAATCAAAGAGAAAAAGAGAGAGGTTTTTCTGGTTCCACAATGAGTGACATTCATTTTTTAAAATACATTCACAAAACATAAGGAAATCCAATTGATAATAGTTGTATCAGAGACCCAAATAGATGCCTGTTTTTTGTTTCTGCTTTCTTTTTCTTTGAAGTGTGACCTGGAACCCCTTTTCTCAGAGCAATCAAGATTTTATGTAAGACTGGTATAGTTGTTTAAAGAATAAGGTAACAGAATAAGGAATCTGAAGAATTGGGTCTGCATTGGTTACATACAGGCTGACTACACCCTGTATTGGCAAGCTTGAAATGCCAGTATGCATGGTTTAATTATTGAGATGAATGGAACAAGCTAAAGCTGAAACAAAAAAATGCTGTTAATTTGGCTTTAACAAGACTTTTATACAATTTTTATCATATTCCTAAGCCTTCTTACAAGAAAAAAGAGTGTTTTAAATTTAATTAGAATGCTATGTACAGAAATACTGCCCATGTCTAAGGTATATAGTAGGTTTTTATGAGCAAACATTCCTTGTTCTCATTTTAAAATTTATACATTTTGTACTGTGAATGGATGAATGGAAACGTGATGCACATGCATTGTGCTTCAACACACAATAGATCCAGCATCCATCCCAGAAACCACAGGTGTCTCACAGGTGTCTGTCATTGCATGTCTTAACAAGACCATCTGTCAACAGATCTTGCAAGTGGTAAGCACTTCAGATTTCCTCCACTCCCACTTTCACCTCCAAATTAAAAGTACAAAAGCATGCAAGTTTCTTTATGAGGATTTTTTTTTCATTTATTAGAAGGTTGATGCAGAATACTGTAGTACAAAATCAATTGTGGAGGGATCTTTGAGCCAGTCACATGCTTCTGGTTTCCCCTGTTTTAGTCAGTGCAAGAAATAATTCAGAAATTCTTTGTGAGACGAAAAAACTATTGTGTATATGTTGCATTAGCCATACACTTAAAACAAAATCCCCTGAAATTCCCTCTACTGTTTCCAATGTTCCTGAAAAGGTAAACATTGCCCATTGCTGGATTTTGGAGTCTTTGTTTTATAAAAATAAAGAACTACACAACAGTTTCAGGAACACATAGCCTTTCTCCAAATTGCTCTAAAGAGTTGTCTCAATACATAGCTGAATAATTAAAAATCTCCAGGTGACTTCAGTAGCTGTGTTGTGGAAGTTCCAATTGCTAGAGAACAGAGCCTGCTAATTATAGTCAAGTTTGTATACGCCAAGAAAATACCGAGTGAGAGTTACATTCTATGGCTGTGTTCGTTTTTTTAATAGCCAATAGAAAGAAGTGACATTTCTTGCCTGTTTCTAGTGCGTTATCATTCTTTAAAACAACCAAATGGTGTCCGGTCACCATGATGTCAACAGTCATTGACATCAAATTCATGGAGGCTGCCATTTTTCTTCCATTTGAAAAGTGTATAGGTGGCACTCTTTAATAGCTTCATGCTCACATTTCACATTGCTAGCGGGGTGAGCACGCTAGAATGTGAAAAATGAACTTGATCCTAGCATAGTAGGAGAAAAAAGAGAAACTCTCTAGTGCTATAAGCTGAAAAAAGAAACACAGCCAGCATATCCGCATGGTCAAAACGTCACAGAAAAACGGGAGGGAACAGTACTCAGTGGCAAGAAACAAGCAGTAAGAAGGTGCAAAAAATAGAATGTATTTCAAATTTTTTTGTAGGCCTGAAGTGTTCTGGAATGCAAAGAAAATGCCTTTGGAAAAATATATATTTCCATATCTTGGTATGGTTTGGCAGACTTGCCAAAATAAACCCAACTTCTGGCCATCTACACTGTTGGAAGGAATTTTCTTTGTGCCCCAGAAGAGGGCATTTGTTGAAATGTGTTAAGGCCTTTAGAGGAATTTTGAATACACTCCATTTTACCATACCATCTTGACACTTTCCACCTCCGACTCTTTCTGCGAAACAAAGGGAGGCCCATTTAAACCCAATGTTAATAATTACTGTGTGTACATTATGAACTTCAAAAGCTCGCTGTGGAGAAGACAAAAGCAGGGGTTTTGAACATGTATTTGGCAGGTATGATCAACGCATAACGCCCACCTTGCTCAAATAGAGCAGAGAGAAGTTACCTTAAAAATAATGGCCCCTCCTGATACAAATTAATGGCTGGCATGAGTGGGGAAGATGGAGCTGGTGCCCAAAGAACGGCCATGCACCAATTATTGGTGGAAAGATGGCCCTGGTCTTCCATACTCTGTGTGGGACTCCCTTTATGGTCCCACCATGTTGGCAGGTGTGTTATGATAGTGTCAGCCAGTAGCATAGCCAGAGGTGGGCACTGCAACATGCCATGTAAGTCCAGCAGGCGCTGCAATGTACTGTGTATGCAGCCCCTCCCCCTCACCATTGGAGCCATTCGGGGCGGTGTTTCTACCTTGAATGGTTCCAATGACGAGGGAAAGAGGCACCCTCTTAGCGCGTCATACTTATCATGTCAGCTCCCTCTAGCTATGCTTCTGGTGTCAGCTGTAGTAGAGAAGGTTGTTGAGTCGATTCTGAGTTGCTTCCTATGCCCCACTACACAGGAGGGGGTGACTACTGGGGCTCACTTCAGCCCAGCACAGTTTTACCAACACACCCTTGATCACATCAAGCCCTATGAAAGTGTGCTATTAGCTACTTTGGCCCCAAACCCTGGTTCCTGCACTAACATTTTTCCTTGTACACCAGACTGGCAATGATGACTTAAGACAGTTTAGGGTGGGAGGTGGTGGAGGTATTTCTGTGCTTTGATCATTGTTTGCTGCAGCAACTGGAACTTTGCCAATGGGTTAGCATGTAGGGGAATTAAAAAACACACCCCACAGCCCAGAGAACCTTTAAAAGTGTGAAGGGTTCGGTTTTGTCAACACAAGGGAACAGTCAGCATAGATGAAGCTGTCATGGTGTCATGTGTGAGATTCCTAATACCAACTTCTCTCCAGTTGTCTGATGGGGTGCCTACTAAGACGATCACACAGCTCCTGCACTGGAGATCATGCCTGTGCCTGGTTTACATTGGAAACATAAAACAAACTGGTTGCATCCCTGTCTAAGCTGATTCCTTTGCAGCACTCAGGGAAAACCAGGTGGTAAAAGCATTTCCATTTTCTTCTCTGGTGTTGTAAGAAAAATCCCTGCAATGCTATAGGGCAAGCTGTACACAATGGACAGCGACAACAGTGGCGTAGCTAAGGGCTTCAGGGGGTACATTGCCCTGGGTACCACACCAGGAGGGGGTGTCCTAGAGGCTTCCAAAAGGCATTTTAGGAGGCCTACTGAGACCAGGTGTGCATGCAATGTCATATTAATTTTTTTTATGGGTGTTATGGGGAGTACGGGGGAATGTTAGCCATTGTTGTGCCCCCATGTACCAGATGCCTTGGCTACACCACTGCAACAAGATTCGCAACCTGACTGTAGCATTTCTCAGAACCCATCTGGTGGCTTCTGACCACATGAACAGTCTTTATGCCTCATGTGTGAACCAGGGCTTGGTTTGGATTGAAATGCTTGGCATGGTCTGTTTCGAGCAACGTTCTCGTACACAGCATCAGTCTCTTCTACATTTCCACTGTCTTTACAGTCTTTGGGAAACGCAATAAAATAAGTAGTGATGAGTGAGACACAAGCAGCCTCTCCTTAACAGAAAATTTATTTTGACACACATTTGCCATAGATGCAGTGAATTAAAAACATTTGGTGGTTATCAATGATAGGAATGGAGGGGTACTTAAAGGGGTGAATCCATCCCTGTTACACCCCAGCTCTACACACGTTTATTTGGGAATAAGTCCCATTGAATTCAATGGCATTTACTTCCAAGTAAAGGGCATAGTATCTAAGCTCAAGCAGAGATCCTGTCCTTCAAACTCTGCAAAGGCGTGCTTGTAAGGAGGAATCCTAGTGCATTTCGGAGTTCATTTTGTCTTGAAATATGTACAGATTGTTTGTGGCTGCAATAGCAATGATGTTCTCTGTCGGGTGCCAGGCTGTATGCAGGATCTTCTTGGTAAAGTCCAAACTGTCAACGCTGATGTCGTCTTTCCTGCGCTTGCCCCCAACGCACACTCGGCGGGGTTTAAGAATTGCTCGTGGTTTGCTACTCTCACGGGAGGCCTCTAAAGTGACGTCACGCTTGGTGTTCCGGTCAAACATTCGAAAGAAGTTGTTATATGCCCCTGTCATAATGACACTGCAGAGGGAACAACAACACAAAAGAGAAGCGAGGAATGTTAATTGGTATGCCAAGTGCACCATCCACTGGGAAGTTCTCCTGCACAGCTTTTATTTATTTTACTGAGGAGTGTGCAGAACTTTCCAAAAGGTTCTATATATATTTTAGCACTTCTCTTTAGCTTCTCTTAACGATTAGGTGCTTTTAAAGTTCTCTTTCACAATGTTAGGGCATAATCCTAACCTGGAGTTAGGCCAGCACAGTTTGTCTGGCACAAGGAACACCGTAAAGTGTGTTTGGACCATTCTGGGAGTCAGAGAGCACACATACATGCACCATCCTCCCTGACTCTGACTGTGGTCCAAACACGCTTTATGGTGGCCATTGTGCCAGCCAAACTGTGCTGGCCTAACTCCAGGTTAGGATTGCGCTCTTAATTTGGTATGGACAAATCTTCTGTATCACCTTTCTACGTTTACTGTTAAATGGCAGCCCTTTTTATCCATGGGGGTTCTGTTCCCGGAGCCCCTGCAGATAACAAAATCCACAGATATTCAAATCTGTGGATTTGGGCCACCAGCTGCCTCTGAACCGGAGCTGAGCTCTACTCATGTCCATAAGCTTTCTGAGGCCCCCAGAGATATGGTAAAAACCAAAAGTTGCCTTTAAATTGCTCCAACCGGCTTTCTGAGGCCCCCAGAGGCTGCAGGCAGTTGCATGCAGCTTCTGAGGGCCTCAGAAAGACTCTCAGGTTCCGGTAACAAGGTTCCGGTTGGATCTGCGAGATCTGTAGTGGATCTGTCCGTGGGCTCGGAATCCACAAATGATTTGGGATCCATGGGTCCCAAATCTGCAGATATTGCGGGCCCACTGTATACCAAAGACTATTATACCCTATAATAAAAGTTGCAAATGCTTGGGAATATAAAATTTAGCATTAAAAATGCATTGTGCAAAATGCAGTGGTAATTCACATTTTGCTAGTTCATTTTCCCAAGCTAGGCTTTTTCAATCTAATAATGGTATTCATATCAGGTATTAATCATCTAATAATCCTGTCTAAATTGCACTTTCATGGATCTAAACTCCTGACTCTTCTATGCAGTATGCAGCACTCAACTACAATGAAGGACCTCCAGTCGTGTGTGCTACAATGGAGATTAAATGCGATCTATTTTTTTAAAATGTTATAAATGTCACTACAGCAGGGGGCTCGGTGATCCAGGGTTGGCAAGAAGAACAAGCGTCATTTGCTAGACTTATTCTGCTGACAGCTGTCGGTTGTGATGGGCTTGTTAGGATTAACATGGCTTGCCTGAAACGATTAAGGAATGCCAGGCCCGTGGGACAGTGAGATTTATGTGACCCAGGCCTTTTGGGATCCTCATTGCATTGTGAATGCAAAAGCCACGGGCAGTATAAACATGATCACATTTCCTTCTGCAAAAAAAGAAAAAGAAAAAAAAAAGAAAATGGAAGGAAGCAGCAAGGACTTTTATCATGTGTGCCCATTTTAAATATTGCCCTAATCCAGTGACACCTTGTGTATCTTTCCTTGTAAGTTTTGCATTAATTGTAAAAATAAATAAATTAGCCATTTCCTCATCCTCCGCCTTGCCTCACCAAAGTCAGAAGTTCAGATAAATGGCATTATTATTTATGTAGCATTTGATCGACACTCTTAGCTGTAAAGGTGTCAGTGGGTTACATCCAGTGGTGAGATTCAGGGGGTTCGCCCAGGTTCTATAGAACTGGTTGTTAAAGGGCTGGGCCCCACCCACTCGCTTACCTTGGCTGGCTTCGGGGGTTTTTTTGGCTCCGGCTATGATGTCATAGAACCGGTTGTTAATTTATTTGAATCCCACCACTGGTTACATCCAGTGGTGGGCATGAAGGATGTGTCACCGGGGTCACATCAGCAGGCTGCCACTCCCCACCCAAAGGTAACTGTGGTGAGATCATCACGTAACTCCAATGACTTCCTCCCCCCCCCCCGCCCACAAGAATACTCCACCTGCCTGCCCTGACAACTGCTTAGTTGTTTTTCTTTTTAAAAGAATGTGAACAAAGCCACCAGGCTTTGTTCATATTTAAGTGGCAGATGAGCAAGCGGCTGGAGTGGCTTTTACGCCCAACCTGCCCACTGGCTTCATTTGAACGGTGCAAATTCAAGGGGGTGAGCAAGCAAGCAAGTGCCTGAAGCAGCTCTGCTTGCCTGCCTGCACGAGCTAAGCCAGCACCCAGCTTCACAAACATTTAAAGGGTGGGCGATCAGGCACTTGCTCACCCCTTACGTTCAAATGAAGCCGGCGGCAGCTTCTGGCAAGCAGGAGAGCCGCTCCAACTGCTCGCTCACCCACCACTTAAATGCAAGCAAAGTGGATGCCAACTTCAGACGGGCAGGCAGGCAAGCAAGCAAATGGGGTGGTTTCTCTCATGGCGGCCGCCGGGCAGGTGAGCAGAGCGGCTCCGTTCGTCTGCCCGTCCACCTGCCCTTTAAATACAAGCAAAGCCCGGTGCTGGCTTCATTCACATTTAAAAATGGGACAGGTGGCCGGCTGGCCGTGGGGGGGGGCACTCAGATGCACCCCTTTAACTACTGCCCTGGTCCATGTGACCCACTGGACCCCCACCCCCACCAGATATGCCACTGGTTATATCAGCTTCACCCTGCAAATCCATATGGCAAAGGAAAGATGGGAATGCATAAAGGATGTGTTCACTAGTACAGTGGCCCCCTTAGACCTGGGGGTATGGTGGATCAGGGCTATGTGGGTGACGTCCTGTACTGCCCAAATTTTGTTAACATTAGACCAGGTGTGAAGCTTGTCTTGTTGAACAATTTGGCTGCCTACCAATCTAAGTTGGAGTCCAATTATTACTGTTAAGCTTCTGACCCAATCTTCCTCAAGTCATATATATTATAGCTCACAATATATCTCATCATGCTCTGCTTTATAATTCTACTCCAGCATTTCCCAAACTGTGGACCACAACATGATTTCTGGTGGGTTGTCGGCCCTCCGATGCTGCAACCTAAAATGGTGGATGACTTGGTGTGGTGCATCACATCCCTTTGGAAACATGGCGCAATGTGGCCAATGACACAAGGTGTACAACATGCGTGCATGTGCAAGCCGAAAGTGCCTTCCAATGCCATTTTTAGTAGCAAAATGATAACATTACTGTCTGGTTCTTATGAATAACCTTTATCCAGTGGGTTTGCCTTACAGATTTTCCTGAGATTGACAAAAGAATGGTAACATTCCTTGATGGTCAATAGAGGTGTCCTTAGTGGGAGATAATAAATAGTTGGCAATTATTCTGTGTGTTTTGAATGGGAGAGCCATTTACCAATAAAGTTAGAAAATATTACTGAAGTGTCAGAAGTCTCCAGCACCCTCTCATCCAAAAGAAACAAGGCCCATAAACCAAAACACAGAAAGGTTATTATTTAGAATATTTATATATGACTTTTCAACCCCCAAAAAAGTAATCAAATGGCAGGCAGCCCAATGCTACGGTGCCTGTACGTTCTGCTAGGATGACGAGGGACCGTTGCTCTCTGCCTGCTAAATAGAACAGTCATTATTTGGCTGAGCTAAGATAAGGATGAAATAAATATAGTCAGTCCTTGTCTGCTATGTTAGGCTCCTGGAAACTGGTGGATAGCAAATTTGCAGACAACACATCATTGATCCTCTGGGGTTAGGTGCAAGGAGTATCTGAGCAGGGAAGACGAATCCAGCAGAGACCTTCAGGAAGCCACCGTAGTGCAGCAGGAAGTGCCAAAAGATCTCTGAATGCTGCAGAGACCTTCCAGAGGCTGCAGGGAGCTTCAGAATGGCACCTGTGACCAGCATGGACCCCTTAAAAATAGCCAGCAGATGCTTCTGTCAGCCATTTTAAAGGGTCAGTGCTGGTCGCAGGTGCCATTCTGAAGGTCCCTGCAGCCTTTGGAAGGTCTAATGAGGACAGAGGCGCAGATAACGAGAAAAGTAGCAATTCTGCCCCTCACAGATAAGCAAATTCACAGTTAGGAAGTTCGCATATAAAGAGGACTGACTTCTGTAAATGCTTTTTACGAAGAAAGAAGGCCATATCTAATTTTGCAAAACATCCATCATCTGTTTGCTACTGATATACAGGCATGAATTTTTGTATAATAAAATGGAATCAGATGTCAAAGGGATAATTGTCAAAGGGTGTCTGCCCCTCAGCTAAATTAAGAGAGACAGTTGGATGGATAGGTGGAGAGATTACCTGTCAGATCCGTTCCACGCACATTCAAACTTATCAAAGATGCAGTCGTTCTCATAAAGGGAGCACAACTTGCTTCTAAGGTAGTCATGAACCTGTGTTGTAAGCAAAATGCAGTTTGGTTATTCTACGAGTAGGCTCTTTCCCATTTGGTCTTGTAGCCCCTTGGTACCAATAGCAATTTGTGGTAGTTTGCCTCTGTTTCTTTTTCTAGTTGCCAGCAAAAAAAAAAAAAAAATCAAAGCAGAACAATCTTCCTAGATTTTCCTATAATTTCTTCAGCCTTGACTTTCTGCAGCAATTTTCAACTGATATGCCATGGCACGTTGGTGTGCTGAGAAGATGTGTCCACAGGTGTGCTGCAGGAATTTGGAGCATAATAGTTGAAAATAGCTGAAAAAACTCTTCCAAGGGACCGACAGTTCGTTACTACAGACAGTTGCCCTAGAAACAGAGCCACAGAATCTGAAAGAGTTTTCCAGAAGCCAGAAGTGACATCACAAGAGCAAAGACCATAGAGAAGATAATAGAGATTTGTGAGAAGACAAATGTTGAAAATTACTCTTTTACAAGAGGTGGACTGTGGGCACTAGAACCTCTTACTCTCATCTTTGAAACAGACACCTATACAGTTGTGTTGGAGTATTTGCTGTGGTTAAATCTTGCCCATTGCAGGTCACAGATGGTTTCAATAAAGTTGTGGTTGCCTGCTTATCATTTCGTCATATTTATTTACAAACCAAGGAGGTTAGTCCTTCCTGGGACAAAGACTTCAAGTTCCAGCTGGTAATTGAGAGAAGGGGCCACTTTCCTATGCAGATGACAGCTTTGCCCACCAACTATATCTCAAACTCAAGCTGTATCAAATAATTAAGTTTTATATCCCAAAATGTAAGATGGGAAATGGCCAAATGCATGATAGATCCACACTACATTCTTTTCAGCTGAACCTAGAAACGGATGACAGCGCCCTTTGGAATAATACCCTGCAGTCACAATTGCTGATGTAGACCTAATCAGGCCACCAGGATTTATGCAGTGGTGCATGTTTAAGTGGCCTCTGAATAAACAATTTGCAGAGTTATATCTGAGGGCATGTCAATAAATGCAAAGCTCCTGTTAAAAAAACAAAAAAACAAACACCACACCTACCTGGTATATTTCTATAGGCTTTGTTTCCATGTTCAGGTCCCAGACTTTGACAGTGAGGTAATCCCTGGCTAACATATATCGGCCACTGTGGCTGAATTTGACATCTGACACAGAAGAGATAATTTCGGAAAAAAAGGAACGGCTGCAGGGGTCTTCCGGTTCTTCAAAAACTGGCGAGACAAAAAAAAGAGAGAGAGAAAGATGACATTTAATAGATTCTGAACAGCATATCTTCACAGTTTTTTGTCAGGGGCCATTGTCTGAGAAGTATGAACGCTGAAAGTTAACTGTAATTAATTCAAATGGGTTGCAGGGCGGGTGAGCTTTTCTTCTCTCTTTTCTGCCTGCTCTTTTGGAACTTTCTCTGCAGGAATGTACTGCCCATGATACGTTTGGTTCATAGTTAACGTTGAGCACCTTCTAACAGCTCAGCATTTCCTTCCAGTGGCCAATCTTTCAACCTTTTCTGTTATCCAAGAGGAGGTACCTCCCAAAGACAGATCCACTTCATTGGACAACAGGAAGAAACACGATGTCAGGGTCCACATAAGGATTACAGGTTTTGCTAGCTAGATCTATATCTTTCATTGACTGTCCCATACATGCATCAGAAAAGATGGTTGCGTTAATATAGTGGTCTACTTGGACGTTGTTTGAGGGGGTGGGGACTGGGGCAGGGGGAATTATTCCAGCGGCGCCACAGCGCAGGGGGCTATGATCCTCCAGGATCCTCCAGAAGGCTTCATGCAGCCCCCAGGCATGTTCTCATGCCCCTGGGTCACCGTGGTGCCGCGATTGCTGCAGCGCCATCAGGACACCTATTCCTGGACCACTCCCCTTAAGGGGGAATGGCTCTTTTCATTTTTCAATGGTGGGTCACAACCCATCACTTTGAATCCCACTGCATTAATACATAGAGTCAGTAAGCAATTCTGCTCCTCCTGCACAGTTAGGAGTTATGTCTGAACTGAATCATAGTTCACATGAATACCCATCAAAATCATCCTTTAAATGGGATGGCTAGAGGTGGGTGAAAACAGTTTTATTTTTATTTTTTTGCAGATGTCAATGTTTTCCAAAGTGCAGAAAATGGTGGTACGTGTTTTTATTCCAAGGGTGCATTTTCATAAATTATTATTATAAATTATAGGTGGGCCTGCATTATCCGCAGGTTCAACGTCCATGGATTTGATAATCAGCAAGTGCTGAACCATCACCACCACAGGAAAGCCCACCAAGCCTTTATGCTTGCAAGATTTAATATCTTCCCTTCTTCAATTCTTTCCGGAAGATTTCAAAGTATTCCATTTGAACGTAGAACATGTAAATTTTGCCATCTGGAACCCGATACAGTTGCCCTTATTTTGTGCCACTGCTCTGCTCACAAGTAAACTCCGTGAACATCTTTAGGGCCAGTTCTATCTAGCTTTATTGGTCCCCCCGAAGGGTGTGTGGGCTTCCTCCTTGAGGACAGATCTGAACTAGTTACCGATTTGGTAGCAGATTTTCTGGTGGCTTTCACTAGAAAAAGTAGTCATCTATGAATTATTTCTGGGGTGTGATAACGAAGGCAAGTTTCACAACTGTGTTTAAATGTTTACCCTTTATTCGGTGTATCTAATCTATATATATAAAGAAGAGCGTATGTGTGTGTGTATGTATGTGTGTATGTTTGTTCCACATAGGCTCCGCAACGCCTGGACCGATTCGCGCCAAACTCGGCACGCGGGTGCCTTGGCCCCCCGAAACCATCGCTGCGCAGTTTTGGAACGGATCGTGCCCCCACGGGCGCGGGTACAAGCGAATTTGTGGTTCTCTATGGGTGGCTATGGGCTGAACCGAACATTCCAAGGCTCTGGTGATGTCATGATGAGATGCAAATGACATGCAAATGACATGCGGAATCTTCAGGCAGCAACTGAACTCTTGACAGTTGAAGACAAACAGCAGCAAACAGGTTTCACGCAGGCAAACCGATACAATGTGTTCTGTGGACATGTGGGCGGTCCCTGCTTGGCAGTGGACAGTTGGCACAAGGTGCTGTGGCTGTTGAAAGTTTACTTTCTCTCTGAAAGTTTACTTTCACTGTGTAATGTAAGGCAATTGGCAGGTGCAACCAAAAGGCTACAAAGATGAAACAACAGCGTACACAGGAAACACCTGAGGGAAAAAAAAAAAAAACTTGCAACGCTACGTCACAGAGCTGCTACATCTAGAGCAACAGAAACAGTACAGCAGCGTGACAAGACTCCACGATAAGAGAGACAGAGCTGCTACATCTAGAGCAACACAAACAGTACAGCAGCGTCACAAACAACTACAGGATATGAAACAGAGGGCTACTACACCTAGAGCAACAGAAACAGTACAGCAGCAGGGATGGGACATATAAACACCAGGGCACCCATGTGAGTGGGGGTGGGGTCAGGGATGGGACATATCAAGACCCGGGCACCCATGTGAGTGGGGGTGGGGTCAGGGATGGGACATATCAAGACCCGGGCACACATGTGAGTGGGGGTGGGGTCAGGGATGGGACATATCAAGACCCGGGCACACATGTGAGTGGGGGTGGGGTCAGGGATGGGACATATAAACACCCAGGGACACATGTGAGTGGGGGTGGGGTCAGGGATGGGACATATCAACACCCGGGCACACATGTGAGTGGGGGTGGGGTCAGGGATGGGACATATCAAGACCCGGGCACCCATGTGAGTGGGGGTGGGGTCAGGGATGGGACATATCAACACCCGGGCACACATGTGAGTGGGGGTGGGGTCAGGGATGGGACATATCAACACCCGGCCACACATGTGAGTGGGGGTGGGGTCAGGGATGGGACATA
>JAJKFI010000188.1:46397-61051 GCA_029204185.1 Lerista edwardsae | reverse complement strand
GGGGGGGGGTCAGTGATGGTACATATAAACACCCGAGCGAAGCCGGGTACATAACAGCTAGTTTATTTATAAATGCCAATAAAGGTTTATGAAATGAAATGATGATGACTTCCCTGGACCTCATAAAACCCTCCAGACCTGACCAGAGCTATGGTTCAGTGGGTTAGTGGGCCAAAATCCACAGTTTGAATGCCCACGGATTCTGTTATCCCACAAACTTGGCAATTGTCTAAATGATAAGGAGAGGAAAGAACAGAAAAGTTCTGAGTATCGTGGGCACAACCGAAATGACAGCAAACTGAAAAAACTAGATGATGAGAAAGAAAAAAACGTTTGCAAGAAAGTAAATGAATACTTTTAAACAGTTATTTCAAAATTCTAGCTATTCAGCAAAGCAGGTACTGTCCAATTATCCTGTCAAGTTTTCAATGGAAGCCTGATGAATATAAAAGCAATTACCATCCCTTTTGCAACTCTTCCCTTTAATTGTTCCAAACGGTACCTGACAGGAATTCCAGTCTCTTAAGCGCAAGGTGAAGTTGCTGTTAGCACCAGAAATGCCAAGGAAGGAGAGAATAGCTGAAAAGCACATGCCTTTATCATGGGATTGATTCCTGTGTGTTGCTGAACTCCTTGCAGTTTCAAAGGGACGGGCCTTAAATCATAAGCTGCAGCTGCACATAATGACCCCAACAGCAGAATTCTTGGTCCCAGACTTTTTTCCAATTAAAATGCACAATGCCTGATGCGATGATTGAGAGGTACTGCTGGTATTACAATTGGGTACCCTCTCTTGCAAGAATCAGGAGGTCAGTTTCTGATATCTACCCTATGAACTTCCTTCCAATATTGAACACAATGATAAATAGTCAAGGGGAGCAGGGCATGTGCTGAAGTCATATGATTCAGTCACTTGCTGAAGCTAAGAGGATCTAGGTCTGGTCAGTGCCTGGATAGGTGTAAATCTGGGAACCCTATTTTGCCCTCCACAGTGAAAGAAAGACGGAGAATAAATGTGAGCAGGAAGGATCTCTAAGACATCTTGTCATTAACTATGTCAAGGATGCCCCATAACAACAGTTTTCCTCCTCTCAATGGCAGCTACACAATCCAATCAGGTACAGGCATGCCCCCATATCTGCAGAACCTGTATCCGCAGTTTCACTTATCCGCAGTTCACAAATTTCCCCACGGATTGCAGCAAACCCTAGTCAAATCCCCCCTTCTGCTCATGACTCCCCTCCTCCTTTGCCAAGGCTTTGCAAAAGGTAACTTCTTTGCTTTGCTACATAATGCTGTGAAAACGGAAGCAAACACTGAGAAAACTAAACTTAGAGCTGCTAGACTAATGCCATAGGGGGCAGAAGAGAGAACACAAAATGAAGTAGACAGCAGAGAGAGCAGGCAGAGAACACGAGACTCCACTTCCTGTTAGTTTTCTCTGTCACCTCTGTGATAGTCTAGCAGTAATAAGTCTGGTGCTCTCAGTGCTTTCAGAGCCTTCTGTAGCAAAGCAAATAAGCTGCATTTTGCAAAGCCTTGGCAAAGGAAGAGAGGAGAGTCATGAGCAGGAGGGGGGATTTGAATAGGGTTTGCTGCAATCCACAGTTCTGAGTATCCGTGGAAGCAGCAGAGAGCTATCTTAGCCCACGGATATTGGGGGACACCTGTACTTGTGTCTTGGTGACATATGGCTCCCCCTGCAGCTACAAATAGACAACATTGCCTTGTACGGAATGCCGTCACAACTCAATTTGGGTCCGTGAGAAGTTTATTTATTCAGTTTGCAAACAATTTGTGCATCTCCAAACATACCGTTCGACAAGCAGGCACGCTGGAGAGGCCATATCCACGTTACAACGCTCAACACTTTTATTCCTCTTGGTTCCCTCCCCTACCCTCTCAACACAATAGCAACACGACATAGCTACACAAAACGCAATAACCCTTAGCTACACGAAACAGCTAATTCGAAAACACCTAAACAGAATACCTAATAGGCTTACTATACTCCTCTTTGCCCTCCTCGCTTATCTTTGCATTCTCTATTTATGAGGAGTCAACACTTTCTTATCTCTCTTTCTCAAAGGGGCCCTTTGAATGTTACAGAGTGTGCCTTCTCTCTCCGCTGGTTTCTGTGTCTAAATTCCGTTCCCCTCCCTTTTCTGGGCCTCCTTTGTTTTAGCTAGCATCTTGTGCTAGTACGTATGTACATCCATCTTTTGCCCCCAGTCACCTACTCTAGTTTACTGGCTTTACATTTTAGCTTCTGTGTTCCAAATCACGGATTCCAATTCATATTCTACAGCCTAGCTCCTCTTCCCCACGCTGCTCATAAGGTCTGGCAGCCCAATCCTGAACGGCCTAGTGCCCATGGCACCAGAGGCGCCAAAATGGCGACTACTGGATCCTGTGGGTGTCAGGATACCGCCAGAGGTCTCTCGGAGGAAGAGATCATTTGCTCCTTTCCCCCAGGAGGACTGCAGCCAGTTCCAATGGGTCTCCTTGGCTCTGTGCCTGTGTTTGAATGAGCGCAGAGTCAAGGAGGTCCGCTGTGGCAGGAGCAATGCTGGCATCCCCATAGCACCCTCTTAAGGCTGGTACCGGCGTGGACCCTATGTTGTTATGCCATTTCCTCTTCCCCACTTCCTTTCCCTCTCATGGTTCTTAGCTAACGTACCATTATCTGGGTATGATAGTCAGCTTGCCGTCCCTTTTCCTCAACTGCAGACACACAGAGGCTGGAGCAATTGCCCCCTACTCCCCCCCCCAAGCAACACCACTGCCTTCCTTTTTTCTCTCCACACTGGCTGCCATCCATACGCCTTCTCCCTCCTCCTGGATGAAGCAACTGCAAGGGCTGGGTCATTTTGGCAGAGTGCCCAGTGGGGGGCGGGGAGAGAGAGTTGCTATCTGCAAATTTGCTTATCCGTGAAAGGCAGAATTACTACCTGTACTGCCCCTTGTTATCTGGGCCTCTTTTTCCATTATCCACTATGCAAGCACCTTCTGGAGGCTGCCCAGATCTTCAGAATGGCACCTGCAACCAGCGCCAATCCCTTCAAAATGGTAGGGTAGAAATGTCTGCTGGCCATTTTAAAGGCGTCTGTGCTGGTCATGGGCACCATTTCAAAGGTCCCTGCAGAATTCATAGATCTTTTGGCACTTCCTGCTGCACTCCGTAGTCTCTTGAGGGTCTCTGCTGGATTCTTCTGATGGCAGGAAAGTTACCCCTTCCCTACTCGGGCACCCCTTGCCCTTAACCCCATTGAGCCCATAGGATCAATTGTGTGTTATCTGCAAATTTGCTATCCGCTAGTTTCCAGGAGCCTTACCCTAGCAGGTAACGAGCACTGAGCGCATGTGCAACTATATGCATATTATTTCCTAAAAATGATCCACTCTGATCCACCATAAGAGCAAATCTGAGTAATGTGGCCCCGATAGTTGAAAATCTGAATATCTCTGCTTTAAGAGCTTAGAAAGGGTCCTCATTAGCCTCATCAGTTCCTGTGTTCTACTGGCTCCCTATGCTCCATTTCTCTAAAAGCCTGATTATTTTCTAACTCACAGATCTGGAAAATAGTGTATAATCAATGACCTTGGTCTCCCCTCTGGCACAAAATGCCTTCTTTCATTTCAGGGCTTCTTTGGCATGCAGGGTCGAATAAAATCTCATTAACCTACGCAGGTATAACAAAAAAAATTAGGAAAAAAAATCAGAACGATAAAAAACACAACCAGGGCTCTTGCATAATCATGGTTTTACAATACTGTATTTCATTTCACATCTGAGGTCCATCAGGACAGGGCTGACCTTGTACATAGCAAAAGGAAAAGAGACCAATGGCAACCTGTATACAATCTCTCCCATCGGTAATTAATACCTTAAAAATACAGTATAAGAACATATGAAAAGCCTTGCCCGATTGGGCTCATGGTCCATTTAGTCCATCTACCCCCTCCTGCCCTGTTTACAATCTCCCCGCTTCCGTTCTGCCTCCCTCTGCACCTCTGCTGACCTGCAGAAACCTTATCCTCTCTTTCTACTGGTGCCAGCAAGCTGGCACAGTCCTTCCCACTGGCGCCACAAGCCTCTACACTGCTGCAACATGCCTTATGGCAGTGTTTCTCAAACTGTGGCACCAGGACCCACCAGTGGGTCGTGACCCGATTTTTTGGTGGCTAGCAAAACTGACAGGGCAGATCAGGCTATTATATGTGCACCAAGGGTTAAACAGGCTGCTACTGGGAGGGTGGGAGCCGGTGCTGCCCAATCCCCATCACAGCCACTCATAAATCAGGCAGCAGCCTGTAGGGCCGCTAAAAAGTTTGAGACCCCTGCCTTACAGCATGTTTGTGACAGCTCATGTGCTTGTCCCGCTGGTGCATGGCTGGATAGGACTGCACCATCACTCACCCCCCTGTCCATCAAGTCTACAGCATGACAGAAACCCCAGTTGCTTCACTTTCAGTTTCCTTGAGTACCTTATTTCAAACTCAGCACTCCATTTTCTTGCTGCCCAGCCATTCCCAGCCATTCCCAAATAGGATGACCAGGTGCAAAGGAATAAGTCTTCCATATTTTTTCAGAATGAGAATACATTCGGGCAAAATTCCCTCTCCGACACAAGGTATCTGCACAACAACCATGTGAGGTACCCATTCCTTGCTGTTTCATCTTCCTCTATACACTTTGTAATCACAAGGGCCAGCCTTAGGGCAGTGTGGCCTATGTCATCACATTGGTCCCCACACTCTGGGGGGGCCTGCACTGGGTCACAGCCAACAGCCAACAATCTGGGAGGGTGTCACAGTGAGCAGAGCGTCAGCTCTTGTGGGCCAGCCCACCCTCCACTGTTTGGCTTGAAATAGGCCTCCTGGAATTATGCACAGAACCACATGTGATTGGTTTGCCATGGCTACCTCGTGAGTGGGGGGGGCCATGGGGGTGAGTGGAGGCCACATGAGCACCCCACATTGCCCCCCCCCAGTCCTGGTCCTAATCATCATGAACTTACTACTTATGAACATGTGAGGTTCCAGTTCCAGGAGTCTGGTTGCAAGTAGTTTTGTTCTTAAGTCCAGCCTCATCATTATAGGTAGTGAACATGTTGCAACGTTCTTGCAGAAATGCAGACAACACATCAACACTGTTGATAACTGAGCTGTGGAATCCCAACAACTACAACGGCCACAGGAATGTTCAGGAATGCTGGGAATGGGTGCTAATGTCATATGTTGTGCAGAAGTTGAACTTACAACTATTGCTCTGAGCAGGCAATGGACTATGGACAGGCAGGTTCATAGCTTTGAATGTTTATAGTAGGGAGCTTTCTGTATGAACCAGTGAACACATCTGGGAACCATCAGTTCCTCTAAGGCAGAGGATCTCGAATGTTTTCACACCAGGACCCACTTTTTAGAATGATCATCTATCTGGGACCCACCAGAAGTGATGTCATGACTGGAAGGGCCATCATTGTGATGCCAGAGCCTGCTGTTTTCCTCAGAATGCAGCAATAAGTTGGGTGATTTCTCAGCCATTTTCCAATAACAAAGTGAATCAGAAAGAAAAAAAGACTATATGCAACCTTGATACTAGCAAAACAACCACACAGCTCTCCCTTTTTCCAGCATCCCCTCTTCCCATATTTTCAATATGGGTGCTCTAGGACCCACCTGAAATTGCCTTTCAACCCACTGGTGGGTCTAGACCCACAGTTTGGGAACCCTGCTCTAAGGCACACCTCAGTGGATCATTTCTATGTAAAAATATACAGCCATCGTAAGTAGGTAAGTAAGTAAGTAAGTAAGTAAGTAAGTAAGTAAGTAAGTAAGAAAATGACTTACGTTTGGAATGTTTGTCACAGAGAGCGGATGCCCTCATGTCACAAAGTCTCAGAGACCCTTTGCTGCTGCTGTACACAAAGAGGTTGCAGTGATGGGGGTGGAATTCAGATGCAGTGATCACTTCTGTCAGATCTTCCATGTTGGCTGGCTTGATATCTACAATGTCTGAGTTGAGAAGATTCATTAAGGAATGTAACATTGTTCAGAGGCAACATGTTGGGTTTTTTAAAAACCATATTTTAATATGTTTACTTATTTAATTTGGAATAACGATTTTCCACAGACAATGTTACTGGATAACGTTTCCACATAAAAGAAAGAAAAGGAATTATGACCAATTCTCATCCCTTTCATATGTAAAACATACCTACATGTTTCATAAATTAGTGTTAACGGCATTTTCCTTTGGCAGATAAGAGCAAACAAAAATAGATGGAAAAGAAGACAGTGCAAAAGGCATTCATTTCTAGCATCAATTCGCTGGAAAAACTGTGTTGCACCAAGAGGACTTCGTTCATGTGCCCACCAGCTTTCTGTACCCTCTCCAGAAAACAAAAAGGACCAACATTTCCATGTGTGCTTGTGAGTGACCCCAATAGTGTAGGTGCAAGAGGGGCAGCACAGTGAGTATCGCAGGTGCTACAATGCAACACGGAAGAGGCCCCTCTTGCTGTTGAATCCATTTTGGGCAGCCACAGCAATGATAGTTCAGTGAAGAAGTGTGGAACAAACCTGTGGAACAAACTGCGACTTGCACATCACTGGGGTGGACAGTGTGATTTTTTGTTGCTATTATTTATACAACAAGGGAAAAAATTCCATAAACAGTCAACGAAAAATGAGATTTTGCTCATCCAGATTGTATAATAAAATTGGCTATTTCATGGCTATACACATTGAATTTTATATAAAAACAGCAACTAAATGAAATCTCTGGTGACATTTCGTAAGAAGCAGACTTGAATTAATGTTGCTTTTTTACAGCTGCTTCTAAGGAATTACAGTATGCTGTTTGCATTTATTTTAAATAACTTATCTTTATTAATGTTGGCTTTGCAAATGCCACTGTGTGGTAATACCAACTTTCTTCTTATTAACAGAAAGAATGTAATTTGGGTTTGGTAACGTGTATTCTTGGTCTATTTTCTAAGGATGCTATCATCATTCTAGCCATTCCCTGTGGCTGCATCTGAGGGAGACATGAGGCAGCAAACCTGGATGGATGGCTTGGACCTTCCCTCCAAAAATTATCTCCACCGTCATTTGACTCCTCCACTTCCAGAACTGTCTCATGCAGTAGCCTCTTGTATAGCCTTACTATTAAATTGTAAGCCACTGTTTGAATCTGTGAATTATCTTGTGTGCAGCGGAAGAAGAGCAGTACACTCACATCTTGTTTTACTCAGGGAGTTACGTTTTTGTAACACAGTACATATCTCAAAAAAGCATAAATTTAAAATATTTTGACCATAGGAATTCATGTAAATGGTACAGGTAAGGGGAAATGCCTTAGAACTGCAACTGCCCCATGTGTTCCATTATAGAACAAGCCCAAGATGTTTTCTCTTTTGCACTTGCAGATGTCCCTGGCTGAGCACTTCTATCTTCTTGACACTGTCCCAAATGGTAGAAATCAGAGTATCCAAATTCCTTACCCTAGGAACCCACTGTGTTGTCTGCAGTGGTTCCAGGACCCACCAAGCCCAGGATACTGCAGCCAATGATGTGGGGAGCATGCACACATGACCCAGAAGCAGTGGCATAGCGTGGTTTGCCAGCACCCAGAACAAGGTAGCATTACACACCCTAACCCATGCATGTTGTGCCTCCTAACTTGTGGACCACTGGAGGCAAGAGCCGCCCCCATTCTCTAGCCCTTCAGTGTGTGAGAACCTCCCAGAAGTAGGACCAGCCGCGACGGCAGTGGTGTCATCTACAAATAAGGAATGGGAACACTGGGCGGGACTTTCGTGGGACTTCCGTGTGATTGGCTGCCCGCCCGTCCTGTTCCGTGGCTGCCCTGGCCTTGGGGGGGGGTGCCTGCTCGCCGGGGGAGCCGGATGGGGGGGCACCAGAGCCTGGGCGAGCAGTGGTGGGGTGCGCAAACTGGGGGCAGCCCCCCCCGAGGCCAGGGCAGCTGCGGAGCAAAACGGGCAGGCTGCCAATCACACAGAAGTCCCGCCCAGGTCCTGCCCAGCGTTCCCGTTCCTTGTTTGTAGATGACACCACTGCGCGACGGCACCAGCAATGCAACTCAAACCTGACAAGCCCTCCCAAAACTACTAAAGGTCACTGCTGAGCACAACTGTGGCCAACTATCATGTGCACATGTGCAAAAGCCTGCTGGCTGCTTCCAGCTAAGCCCGTGTCGCTGCCAAGTCCCATAAAAAACCTGGTGTTGTTTTTGCTTTAAGGCAACATCATGAAAGGGAGATATTTAGCATATGGTTATTCTCCTGCAGCATCTTTATTCTAGCAAAAGTCATGGCTGGCAAAGGTGGACTGCACATGAGCATGCAGAGCTAAGGTTCATATCTGCCCCCAGTAAGGATTAGAAGTGGACACAGGGAGACCGCTGAAGAGCTCCCATGTACCTGACATGCCCAGGCACCGCCGACCAAGTGCTCCACCAGAAGTATGGCGGACTGTTCTGCAGTATGGATGGTGCCTTCAAGAGGATGATGCTGGTGCACTCAGTGTGGGGCTGAAATTTTGTACCCCTAAGAATTTCCCAGCTCCTTGTCCTTGTCCCAGCTCCTGCCCACCTAGCAGTTCAAAAGCACCTAAATGCAAGTAGATAAATAGGGACCACTTCAGTGGGAAGGTAACGGCGTTCCGTGAGCTATGGCGTAGAGTCATGCTGGGCACATGACCACAGAAGCTGGTCCTCAGATAAAACGCCGGCTCTAAAGGCTTTGAAACGGAGATGAGCACCGCCCCCTACAGTCGGTCACGACTAGACCATTCAGTCGTGGGGAAACCTTTACCTTTTAAGAATTTTGCACTCAGGATAACCATCCCTGTGGCCCCACCCATGCTACACCACTGCCTGGAAGCAATTTTTGGGACATCAACCATTTTACCCTGCAGCATCCTGGCCTCAGAAAGCCCGTGACTCACCAAAAATCAGGTTGACCCCCCTTTGGGTTGCAACACACAGTTTGGGAAATGCTGATATAACTAGTGCTCCCACTAAAAATAAGTACAGATGTGCCCCGGTATCCCCACGGTACAGTTTCCTGACCCCCCAATCCCTTGGATATCTGAAACTGTGGATAAGGGGGTGAGCCCAATGATATGTATAGGATTCTCCCCTGCCCCTCCTTGAGCAAAGTTTTTTAGTATCCCGAAGTAAGAATAAAGGATGGTAAGGGGGACTCTGATCTGTGGATAATTGAAACTGCGGATATAGGATCCATGAATATGGGGGGGGGGGACTTGTATGTGGCCAACATCTGATATGCACTCTCTGAAGGGGGTTGATCACATCTAATTTCACATCAATTGGGCTTGCTTGTTGTGCCCTTTTAAGTGTACCCTCCCAAGACAAGGCAGATGGATGTTTTCCAGAATATAGTTGACTGGGAAAACAGAGTTTCATCCCCACCCCACCCCTGCATAAAATACAGAACCTCAAATGGCTGGAGGATCTCATTCTAGAAAAGAAGGAAAGAATCCCCTGGGGGGACCCTATCTTCAAGTGATGGGCCCATACCTTTTTGCACTAAAGATATTCCTCTGGGGAAGGGGGGTTTGGGGCTTCTTGTAGTGGGTGATTCTTCAGTCAAGAACATAGAGGGGAGGTCTGCAATGAGTGTGAGGACCGCATGATGATTTGCCTCCCTATTGAAAAGGTTGCAGACATCACATTTTGATAGGCTGGTAGAGAGACACTGGGAAGTGGTTATGGTGCATGTCAGCACCAACAATGCAGGCAAATGTAGCTTCCACATCACCCAGGAGACACTCTTATTATATACATGACTCCAAATCCAAGCTCCAATCCTTACACTGACAGATTTCAAGATCCAACCGCTTAAGGACACCATAGGATTGGGCCATAAATTTTGTTTTGACTGTTGTGCAATTTCATTGTAATATATTTGAGGGACCACCTCTTTCCATATAATCTCACCTGCACTATCAGGTCATTGTGCCACCACCAGTAAAGGTAATGGGGTAGTGGCTCGGAAAAGGGCCTTCTTGATGGTGACTCCTCAGCTGTGGAATTCCTTCCCTTTGGAATTAACAACAGCTCTCTCTTTGGATACCTTTCGGCAGGGCCTTAAAACGTTTTTATTTAAGAAAGTTTTCAGCTTGTCATGATGGGCTGGCACTTTTTAACTGTAATCTTAATAGTTGTGTTGTGTGGTCCATGGATCTGTTTCATCATTTTAATTGGGTATGTTTTAAATATTTTTTTTATTTTTTCAATCTTGTGCATTTTGTAAGCCGCCTTAAGTGCCCCATGTGTGGTAGAAAAGCAGGGCAAAAATTCTTTAAATCAACAAATATACTCATAGATCACATCACTTTTTCTCATGACACAGTGTACGGAACATTCTTGAGCTTATAACTTGCATGGAACATTCCGATTTAAGCAGAATGTTTTGCACAGCCATTACAGGGAAAACGTATGTCTTTATATGTTATTTAATGGGATACCCGCAGAGAAGCACTTGTCCCAGGGCCTTTGATCAAAAAAAGGCTTGACTCCTTTGATTCCAATATTCTTCTTAATTATTATTGGTACAGTGTTATATATCCAATTAATGTGAACCCCTATAGCCTCTCAGGTAAATTCTATAGAAAGAGAAGAGTCTATGTCATAAAGGATTTCTAATCTTTTTTGCTTCAGGGGCCTATTAAAAAATAATAAGAGTTCGTTTTGTTTTTAATGAGAGTTAGAGAAGGTTTTCTTCAGCTCAAGGCATTTCACAAAATGCATAATTTTCCTGTTCTGAATGGTTTCGAACTAGAAAAGACAACAGTGTAAGGAGTACCATGTCAGTGTATACGTAACTAGGGATGACTGCATGTTCTTGACAATGTCACTGTTTGGGATCTTAGTAATAAACTTCTGTAAAATGCCCACCGAGTCTGTCATTTCACTGCAAACTACATCGCAAAATTTACTTACAGAAATGATCAGCTATCCAAGCCTTTTTGCTAGCCATTTGCCCAGCCTAGCGTCATTAGAGACCACAGTAGTGGTGCTCAATCTTTTTAGCACTCTGACTCACCTTCAGCATGGCAACCCAGAAGTTTTGGACCCAATGTGATGACATTACGACATAAGCACAGAGCATCATGTTCTCGCTGATGAAAACAAGCTCAAGAGGCAGGCTTTTCACATTTAAAAAATGCAAAAAAAAAAACCCCACAAGCTCAGCAGAACTCAGCAGAGCTCAACAGAGCTTGGGTCGCATTACACAACCCGCCAAATATCAAGTTTTGACCCACAGTTTGAGAACTGCTGGACTAGAGCTTTGATCACCAGTTAGTCTACAGATCTCACATTCACTTACCTCTAGTATTTATACTTGACAAATTCAAACTGAAAATGTCCACTACAATGAGGATTTTAGGGGATACGCTAACAATTTTTTCCTTTACCCACAATGTAACCAAAAAAAGGACTGATTCTGTCTTCATGATTTGTATTATATAAGTAACACCTTCATGAAAAAATAGACCTCCCCCCAAAAGAAAGGTCCCTGAGGGTGCAATCCTAACCTGGAGTTAGGCTGGCACAGTTAGGCTAGCAAAGTTTGGCTGGCACAAGGGACACCGCATGTTTGGGCCACTCTCGGAGTCAGAGAGGCCAGCACACTGACATGCGCCATCCTTCCTGACTCATAGCACAATCCTAAACTGGAGGTAGGCCGGCATAAGCTAAACCAGCAATAAAGCGTGTTTGAACTACTCTCGGAGTCAGGGAGGATGGTGCCCGTCTGAGTGCTGGCCTCTCTGACTACAACAGTGGTCCAAACATACTTTACGATGTCTCTTGTGCCGGCCAAACTTTGCTGGCCTAACTGTGCCAGCCTAACTCCAGGTTAGGATTGCACTCTGAATGAAAAAGCGAGTGGGTTTTTTTCCATTTTAAATGATTTTTCCTCAGGATACATTGGAGAAAAGTCCTACAGAAAACGAATTTCCCTCTACCATATTTTGTATTTTTTTCTCCCAAGACTTGGAAACCATGCGGCATCACCGGAGACTAGTCCTGAGTCACAGGCTCTGAGCAGCCAGCTATCCAGCAATCCTACCCAACTGCAACATCCTGGAGATATGATTACCATCTTGGAAGCAAAATGTAATATCCTTGAGCTACAACAAAACACTCCCTCTCCCGCTCCCAATTTCCAAAATATTGAAAAAGTGAGCATTCTGAAATCACAGGGTTTCCTTTGTTAGTGAAATGCGTTATTAATGAACTGTTCCGGGGGTACTCAGGGGTCATCAAATATTTACATGCAAGTCTTGGAGCGGGCATGGGGGGGACATGATTATAATTTCTGTAAGTCTTCCCCCCCTCATCTTTTTTCAAGGAAGCTCTCATAAGAAAAGCAACCATTTTCTGCTTCAAATGCTAGAATACACTGGATTATCAGACGGAGCTGCGTAATTTCCTAATTAAAACTAACCCTTCTGGGACGCTAAAGAAAGCATTCTTCCTTCAAAGCGGAATATCCGCGGTCTGTATTGATCGTACGGAGAAGCAAGCACGGCCTAATGCCAGAAAGGGAGATGGTGTCGTTGCCATAGCAATGCTATGGCAGCCCCTAGAGTACAACATCACACTACCAGGAAAGGGAGCCCAGGGGTTCTGTTCTGCATAGTTGTGTGAGGCAATCGAAATGCATCCTCTAAAAGGACATTAATATTGGCCAGATCGTCCAGAGATGGCGGTTGATGTGGAGCAAGCCTTATCAGCAAGTTTCCAGCAGTTGCTGTTTCACCGCCCCCACTTCTACAATCACTTATCTAAAGATTTAAGCTACAGGCAATATCCCCCAGCCATTTCGGAAGACACATTAAGAAAAAAGAGCAACCCCGGTTCTTCTTTCTCTTATGCAGAATATCACTCACTATTATGGATGCACCTGCTCTCGCCCATGCAACCTAAACCAATGAAGCTGCTTATAGGAGCCATTTTTTCTCTAGCCAGATGCTGAGAAAATACACAAAATCTTTACTGACTCAGTCACAAATGGCCACCACTGGGCCTGAAGCTTTTTGTTGTATTGCAGATCACAATTTTTAAAATACTGGCGTCCTTCACAGTGCATTTGTAGAGAGGGTGGCTTTGGAGACATTAGCTGCTACGTCTGAAGCCTTTCATGCCATGCATATAAATAATGATACCTTAAAATCCATTAGTGTAAGAAAGTACGTTGGTTACTAAGAAAGGATCTGTTACTTGATGCAAGCAGAATCAGTGGTGTTTCTACAGGGATGGCAAAGCTCTAAGTTTTGCAAGAAGCCTTACCTTGCAGTGGAAATCACTCCTCTCCTGCACCGTTTTAGCCAATCTTGGCGTTGCTTACTGGCTACAGCAGCAAGGGAGAGGAGGGATTTACACGACAGGGTAAGGCTTCTTGCAAAACTTAGAGCTTTGCCATCCCTATAGAAACGCCTCTGAGCAGAATTTGCCGATATGACAGAAATACCACAAACCCTACTTACACAGCTTGCACTATAAGCTCAGGATAACAACACCAGAATTGTACTTTCCCTCACTAGAATAAAGCATGGGCTTTTCCCCACTTCTTCAGTCTTTTTCTGCCTTAGGCAAGCATTCAGCTTGAATTTCACAGTGGTGATTTAAAGTGTTTTCTAGCCAAAACAAGTGTCAAATCTGCATCACTTTCTTTTATTTCTGCTGTGGAGAGTAATTCATGATGATATGTGATGCTGCTGCTAAAATAATAGCTGATGATTTAAAAATAAACAACATTCCCAAGGTCAATGATGCTGGGTTTGTTCTGAATTTTAAATATATTGGTGGTGTGAATCGCAAAGGACCTTTGGAGAGGAATACAATGTATAAGTGCTTGGACACGACATATTCAGTTGGAAGACATGGTGCAAAACAGGAACATAGACACCAGTGGGCAAATGTGAATCCTAACCGAATGGAGAGCACAGAATACCATTTTCCCTGGATATAAACTCTAAACAAAAGGCAGGGAGGATAATATTGGGTGTAATGAACATGTAAGGATATACAGAATATACAGTAAAGAGAGCCCAATCCTGAGCTCCCCAGAGACTTGCGCTCACACCGGTGGCGCTGGGTGTTGCAAAAGGGCCATGCCACTTTCCAGCTGGCAGGAGACACCCAGCACCAGCAGAGAGGCCAGCACCAGTCAATGGGATGCTCCAGAGAACTAGAGGACTGTAAGCATCTCCACGTGGAGACAGAGAGGCTTCTTGGACCAGGGGACGGTGGGGAAGGAGCGGAACTAGAGGGAGGAAGGGCGGAACAAGGGGATGATTGGGCCTGGAAGGGGTCAGTGAGAGCAACAGATGTTGCTGCCAGATCTTATACCCCCTCCTGGGCTGCAAAGATCAACATGAATCTCCTCGGTTCATGGGCACAGATCCAAATAAACCTATCAGGGATGCTAGGGATCGACATGGGGAAAGGGGACCAATGTTCCCTTACCCCAAGGAGACCTCCAGCAGCTAATACAGGCACGTGTGTGTGTGTGTGTGTGTGTGTGTGTGTGTGTGTGTGTGTGTGAGAGAGAGAGAGAGAGAGAGAGAGAGAGAGAGAGAGAGAGAGAGAGAGA
>JAJKFI010000188.1:24442-46387 GCA_029204185.1 Lerista edwardsae | reverse complement strand
AGAGAGAGAGAGAGAGAGAGAGAGAGAGAGAGAGAGAGAGAGAGAGATCTTAGGATTGGGCTTCTATGCTGCTAGTATCACCTGTAGTTTGGTCCAGGTACTAAACTGGATGGAACCACATTGTAAATATCTGAAGAAACCATGAAAGCATAATAATACACCAGGACAAGAAACCACTGCAAAGGATACTGAAGCTCCGGTCTGTAATTGCTAAGTGCCAGAGGTTAATCCTGAGATCATCGGCTGACATGTATGTTTCACAGTCACTGTTGACAGAAATGGAGTTGACATGGTACGTGTGGCCATTAGCAAAAATTCTCCTGGGACTGACTTCTACCATCAAGTCCATGGGCTTCAGTACAGGCACCTACGTAGGCAAAAATGATTTTAAAAGTATCCTTTTAGACACTACTTCTAATCGTATTTTTTCCAAGATTTCTAATTAAGAATACAACATACATGTTCTTAAGTCTATCACAAGCTCCTCAAAACAAAAGTCTGATGTTATGTTTAATAGTACTTAATACAAGGCTAATGCCAATTTCATTTTTCTCTCTATTTTTTTAAGCTGAGAAAGGGATCTCTTAGAAAGCTGTTCCCTCTCTCATATTATGTTTGACTCTCACCTCATAAAATAACATCATTATATTATGACATCAATATATCTATAACATTAATATACAGTATTTATATATAGGTTGAGCCTAATGATCTGCGGATTTTTCATCCATGAATTTGATTCAATGCAGGGCAAAGTTGGTTCACAGTAAAAAAAATTAATAGAACCAACTCAATAAATACAGCAGCTAGTAAATTCTTTAAATTAAAACATTATTTTATTTCAAGGCTGCTGCTAATCTGGAAGTATTCTGCTAGTTTCAGGCACCAGAACACCAACTAGATCTCTTAGGTACTGCAGAAAGTATGTTTGGCTTAGCCTCAGAAACCTGAGTTCAAATTCCATTCAGACATTAGGCTCTCTGGTTCACCTGAAATCAATCCTTCTCTATTAGCATAATTTACCTCACAGGGTTGTTGTGAGGAGAGAATGGAATTAAAACCATGTATATAGATGCAATAACTAAATCTACCAAGAGCCTCCTCACATGCTTTTGTGTTGAGTGCTTTGTTGATTTGAAACTAGGCGGCAGGCAGACAGACACACACACACACACACTCTAAAGGAACATAATGAGTTGCCATCTGAAAACAAAGAAAACAATTCTTCAACCACTCACCTGAAGTGAAGTCACTGTCGAAAGATCTTTCAGTTTTCCCTCTTCATCTTTTAAATTGTACCCCTCAGGTCTCTTATCTCGTTCAGTAATCTTCCATAATTTAATAGTTTTATCTTAAAACGATAGAAACCACCACTGTTATTAGAGAGTACATTTCCTACATTTTACTTATTACTTATTTGCAATACGTAATTTTTTTTGTAACTATTGTGTTAATAAATACTATTGTGTTAATAAATTTGTGTAAATACTATTGTGTAAATACTATTGTGTTAATAAATACTATTGTGTTAATTAATATTGTGTAACTATAATTTTTTTTGTAAATATTGTGTTAATAAATACACAATACAAAAATACACTTCTTCTTCTGTTCTGAAAAGTATTACAGGCACTCTGAATGTATTAGTGCCGTGTTCTTCAGCCTTGGGGTTGGGACCCCAATGGGGTTGGTTGCAAAGCATCAGTTTTGGGGTTGCAGCAACTGGCTGTAATGAAGAAGGTTGAGGTTCACTGGCCCAAAGCACCACCAGGTAAAGGGGAAGTCATCTGGTGTCAGGAGGTGTGTCAGGTGTCAGTCATCATTAATCAGGAGAGCATGTCCCAGTCCTGCTCCGGTTCTTAGGAACTGTGTTAAAATAGCTTTCACCAGTGTCAGGCTTCAGGGTAGCTTTTCTGCTGTCTCTTAACAAGAATATTTGGCTACTGTGAACAGTGCTGAGACGGCATAACAGGGGTGGATTGGGCCGACAAGGTCCTGGGAGTGGGCAGGATTGATAATGGGTCTCCAGTCTCATGCTTTTTTTTTTTATTGGTCATGGCAAAAAAAAAGGTTGAAGACCACTATATCAATGGGTGCCAAATCCCAGCCCGCAAGCCAGATCCAGTGCCCAAACAAAATCTTCCCTGGGCAGCGCTTACCATTCTGCACTGCAGTGACTTATCTTTCAGGCCGATGACTTCAGAAACTTGTGCCAGGCAGCTGCTAGTGCCTGGAAATCTGGGCACATAGCCTGCTGGAGTGACAAGCAGAAGAAGCGACTGCCCGGGCACATGTTTCTGCAGTGATTGGCTAGAAAGATCAGCCACTATAGTGCAGAACAGTAAATGCCACACCATGCTGGGAAGGCATTTTCCTAACACAGAGGTCCCATGGTTTGGAGATTGTTCAGTTTAGACCAGCAGTCTCCAAACTGGAGACTGATGCTGTGGGGAAAACGGTCCCTAGCACAAATGGCACTTTTGGTTCCACTGGGAAAGCCGCAAACAGTCCCAACTACTCTTCCCAGGGATTGTTGCAGCCAGCTGCCCATGCATGGAATGCCAAGCATGCAGCTTGCTGGGGCAGCAGACCCCAGAACTGGCTGGCCACCAAGACCCCTGGGAACTCTAGTTGGGATTGTTTGTGACTTCCCTGGCAGAACGTGAACTGCAGCTCATACCAGGGAAGGATCAGGGAGGGATCTGCCCGCAGGCCAGAGTTTGGAGCCACCTGGTTAAGATCCATGCTTCCCACTGCAAACCCTTATTGATTTGGTCAGTGGGTTTCTAAAACAAACATTAACTTCAAGATCAATGCCAATCAGGAGTCAACATAGTTGGGCAGCTACCTAGAGATGGGTAGCCCAATTCTATATTGCACTGGATAGGATAGGAGGCGGCTGGAAGCAAACTCAGGATAAGGGGATATTTTCCCCTTACCCTAGGTAAAGCCCTAGCTACTCCATGGGGCTACTTGGATCTGTGCCGGTGAAATTGCTGGCACAAATCTGAGTGGCCCATGTAGGGCCAACTGGGCTGGGAGTGGGGTTTAGGTCTGGCTTACGTGCAGGATCCTGGCTCCACCTCCCTTCCTGGGCTGGACTAAACCATGAGTCAACTCTTCCCTGCCCCAATCTGCCTCCCCCATCTTCCCTCCACTCTCCCCAACCCCCCATGCCCGCTGAAGTTGGCTGGCCTTACCTGGTGCTGGCTCCTAGTGCAGGCAGGGTGATGCACATCCTTGCACCAACCCATTGTAGCCTGCTCTGGAGTGGTGCAGACATGCCTTGTGGCATGTTTGCCACACTCCTAGGCCTGCACAGGAGACATGCACCAGCCTAACTGCCAGTTAGGATTGAACCCCAAGGCTTTCAGAAGGGCTGACAGCTGATCCCTGAGTCCATCTGTGGGCCAACAGTCTCCATGTGTTGAGGGAGAAGAGGCTGTCTTGAGACCAAACCCAGGTAGGAGGGAGGGAGTCTACAGAGAGAAGCCAAGGGCCAGGGCCCATGAGAGGGAGACTCAGGGAGTAAATTGTACACAGGCCTTGGTTCAAAAAGGTGGCCCAAGAGCCAAAGGAAAAGAACCAGAAATGTCCTTGGATATCAAAAAATATTGACATACATTGTGTGAAGAGTAGCATTCACATTTTGTGCAAGGATATATCCAGCGGCGTCATGCAGCCGGAACGCTGGGCGGGAGGAACGGGTGAGCGGCTGCCCGCCCGTTGCATTCCGTCCGGGGGGGCGGGGAAGACGGCAAAACGGACCGGAACGCAACGGGCGGGCTGCCGCTCACCCATTCCTCCTGCCCAGCATTCCGGCTGCATGACACCGCTGCATATATGGTTTTATTTATTGTACTGTAATTTGTAGAAATTATGATTCAATAATTGTAAGAAATTATGGCCCAATGGCAAAGGAAAGGAGAAACTTTGTGCCTCCCCCAAAGAAACTCTGAAACCAAAAGAAATTGTGTACCCTCAAAATAAAATTCCTCTCAGAGACCCCGCCAGGGACCACCTGAAACCAGGAAAGAAAACTCTCTCTAAAACCTGCTAAAGAAACATTGATGCCTTCAAAGAGAAATAAAGAACTGAAATAAGTCGAACTAGTGGCTTTATAAATATCTCAAGATTACCTCAATAGGATATTGTCATGAAAAACAGCTGCCTATAGCTGCAATCCATAGATTTATAATCCATAAAATCCATAGATTTTTAATCCATATAATTCATCTATGGATTTTTATGGATTATATATTATATAATCCATATAATCCATAAAAATCCATAGATTTTTGATACATAGATGTATCAAAATCTAAAGGTCTATAGATTTTGATACATATCTATAAAACATATCTGCAAGGTTCTGCATTTATTTTTAGAAGAAATGTGATGCTTAATTGACCGATGTCTGTAAGGCTCTAAGAAATGTTGAAATGAAAGGCTCACTATATAATGGTGTATGTTTCAAAGACCAGAAATGCAAACATTAAAAAACTGTTACGCGTCTACCAATCAGACTCATATTTTGATTTTAGCACACCTACACCTACAGTTTTCTAACCCTCAAAAGTGATTTTTAAAAGTTGCCATTAAAATATAAATACTATTTTTCTTGATTATGCGTAGGCTGAAAAAAGTTCAGCTCTGTTTTTCATTGCTAAGTGACTTCTATGATCATTTCTTTAAACTGAATGGAAATCGTTTAGAGCTATTGTTAATATTCTTTTCCAATTAGAGGTAAATGCATAAAGGAATACTGCAGCTCCTCTTTAATTATTTGCTCCCAATTCCTTTTGGTTCTGATGCTTAGAAACTAGATTGCACCAGACTATATACCGTTCAGTAACAGCAAGGGGAAAAAAACCCCTCTGAACATAAATATAAATTATATTCCCATCTTAAATTAATTACCTATGGAGTTAATTGGCAGATTAGCCAATTGATAGCCCAATCCCAACTAGTGCTGGCCACATGGCCTCCACTGTATCCAGCGCTAGTTAGGAGCTAGTTGGAGGTCTCTTTGGGCTTATGGGGATTTTTCCCCTTATCCCAGTAATACTCCAGCCTGCCCTATGGGGTGCTCATCTGTGCCAAATTTAGCTGGCACAAGTCCAAGCAGCCCCATGTAGAGCGTTTGGGCTCAAGAGGGTAGGCAGGATATGGTGGAGGATTCCATCCTTTCACTCTAGAAAGGCCCCCTTCCTGCCTCCAAACCATCCACCTGCAACCCTGTCCCAGCCCCTGTACCACTTGGTACTTCACTTGCCTCCAGCGGTATACACGGACTTGAATGCAGCATTGGTGGGGCGGTGCAGGCCTCCCCTCCAGCACTGCTTATTTGCAGTAGTGGGCTCTGCAAATGAAGAAGTGGAACGCTGGGCGGGACTTAGGCGGGACTACCATTTGATTGGCAGCCTGTCCGCTCCGTTCCGACGCCCCCCACCCGCCGCGCGGGCTGCCCTGGCCTCGAAGGGGGCACCTGCTCGCCCGGGGGGGAAGGGTGCACCCTTCCCCCCCGGGTGAGCAGGCGCCCCCTCCGAGGCCAGGGCAGCTCGCACAGCAGGCGGACGGGCAGCCAATCACGCATAAGTCCTGCGTAAGTCCCGCCCAGCGTTCCACTTCTTCATTTGCAGAGCCCACTACTGCTTATTGGCCAGGTGTTGCGATGTGCCTTATGGCACATTTGCAACACCCTCCGTTGGCACAGGGGCCATTGCACCAGCTGATCATCTTTTTTGTATTGTAGTCTCGGCTGATAAAGATTTCTCAAAGTCTCAGGGACATGTTCAAGGACTACATTTTGCAGGAAATAATGAGATGATTCAGCCAATGAGCACCAGAGAGAAGGCAAGAGACTTTCCCATGTCCACCAAAAATTGGGAGAATTTTTTTTTAATGCTTTGAAGTTCTGCCATAGATTGGGAGCACAGCGTGGCAAAAGTAACAATCAAAATCTATGAGATTTGCACACACAAAAACAGAAAAAGTATATGAAACAAATGAGATGCAGTTCACCAGACATGTAGCTGAGACTCACTTTCCAGAGCCAAGCAATACTGGTGAGCCCTGTATTAAACTTACCATTTGTGGATAGAAGGGAGTGGGCCGCATTCTGCTGTGGCAGCCACTTAATCTTGTTAATTTTTTCCTCGATTTCCAGGCTCTTCAAATAGTCAAACTCCGGCTCATGGCTCTGGAAGGTGCTGTAAACATTGTACTCACCTTGGCAGTAAGGCTCATTTTTATTCTGCAAACAAGACAAGACCTTTTGGCATCAGAGCTTTGTCTGACTTTTGAGTCACCCAAATCTTAACGCAACACAGCCCGTCCTCCCTGTGATGCTCTTAAAGTGGACGGCAGCTTACCCAACCTCCGTGACACATACAGCTGGAGCTTCATTATACATTTTGGTCAGTGATGATGAGCAGCAGATTTAAGAGCAACATTGGATGCCTATTATGCAACCTACTGCTGCAGAGTGAAAAGGAAAAAAGGGAAGAAACTTGTGTGCCATGATGGCATAGCTAACGGGGTGCAGAAGGTGCAACTGCACTGGGCAACAAGCTTTAGGGGGACAACAAGCTGAGCTTGACACTAGTAGCCAAAATTGTGAAAACCTTGGTAAGTACGAATAATTCCATCATATATATCATTGGAAAGGTAATTTAATGCTGCATGCAATAAAACAAACCACACTGCAGTATCTGTATTCTATCAAACGTTATGACCAATTAGCCATTTAACATTTTATTTATTTGCTTAAGTTAGATTAGATTTCATCACGGAGCAGGGAAGCTACAAAAATCTTCGTTGTCTTGGGTAGCAGATACCTTAGCTACACCACTGATGGTAGTGAAGCCAAGCCCAGAAGTGCAGATGTAATTGCGGTTATGCCTGCACAGTAACCTTCAGCAATCAGTATGGGGGTGAACATCGGTTTGTGGAGACCATCAAAACCTCAGTGGGCCTTCCTTATCTGCGGGTGCAGACTGCGGGTGACTGGAGGGCCTGAGAGGACCTCCTGTTTGCGATCAGAAGTGACTTCTGGGGAGATCACACTTGGCCTTCAGGACAGGATCAGAAGCCACTTCTGGTCACATCCAGGAGGTCCTCTCAGGGCCCATTCCTGTGGATTTAATTATCCATGGGGCCCCCACAGATACCAAGAGCCTACTGTAGTACCATGGTAAGATATTAACTTTCTGGACAAACCCTGATATCTGATGATTAAATATGGTTCTGTGCCCCACTGGCAGTGGCTGAGAGGGGCAAGGAGTGCCACCCATCTAGCAGCCTCCCCTGTAAGCTGTGCAGCCACATGGATGCACAGCTGGAATTGACCCCTCCCCCCCGCAGCTTTCCTCTCAGCACTCCAGAGTTCAGCAATGATGATGACATAACTTCCAAGCACTTTGCAGCTCGCCTTCCCCCCACATTCAGCCATAATAGGGCTTTCCACAGTCCTTGAAAAAAATTACAGGGGACATTGCCAGCTACCCATACTGTTATTGATTTTGGGTGTAGAAATTCCCATTCACACACACACACACACACACACACACACACACACACACACACACCAGATTTGCCACTTTATAAATCATGGTCCAATCCTAACAGTGGTGATGATAGTAAGGGTACAAGCACAGAAACAAGGGGCTGGGGTTTGCTATTAACTGAACCAACACGACGTCAATACAATTTTAAAAATTCCCATTTTTTTTTCAGCCACTCCTTTACCAGAGAACTTATTTTGATTTTCAAAGACAGTTTTCCAAATACATCTGTCTCTGTGACACAGTTTTCCCCTGGAAGCAATCTGGACCACTGGTCCATCAAGCTCAGCAGTTGCCAAACCCGCAACTGCTGTGCAGTGAAAAAACCTTCCCCTGTCCCAAGTGGTACTTACTGTTCAATTGAAGCATCATTTCCAAGTTATCTGGTGGCAGGGATGCTCTGAGCAGTCATGTCTATCACCCAGCATCCAGAAGACTGAACAGCAGGATGCCGGGCATAGACACGACTGCGCAGAGCATTCCTGCCACCCAATCAGCTTGGAAATGCAGCAGCACTTCAACGGAATAATAAGCACCACTCACAGGGAGGAAGGGTTTTTCCAAACCCTGGATCCAGCCCATGGGCCGGAGTTTGGAGAGCCCTGATCTAGCTCTATTTTCTCCACAGACTGACAGTGGCCCTTCAGTTTCAGACAGGGGTCTTTTCAGTGGTGTCATCTACTCTCTCGCAAGCCGGAACACTGGGCGGGACTTGAGTGATTGACAGCCCATCGACTCACTTCCGGTTTCTTCGCGCGCCCCGCGCGGCTTTCCCTCGCCTCAGAGGGAGCGCCTGCTCGCCAGGGGGGATTGGTGGGGGGCGCGCCGGGTGCCTGGGCGAGCAGGCGCCCCCTCCGAGGCGAGGGAAAGCCGCGCGGGGCGCGCGAAGAAACCGGAAGTGAGTCGACGGGCTGTCAATCACTCAAGTCCCGCCCAGCGTTCCGGCTTGCGAGAGAGTAGATGACACCACTGGGTCTTTTCCTATCCACACTTGATAGGGCTGAACCTAGGTCTTTCTAGATGTGCTCTATCACAGAGAGACAGCCTCTCACAATAGGGAACAGCCTATACAGGCACTCCCGCCTGTATCCGCGGAGGTTTCATTCTGGGCCACCCACGGATACAGAAACTGAAGGTGTGGGGGAACTGTATGAAAATAACAATGCCCATGACCCCCCCCCACTCCACCGCGCCTATTACAGTACCTCATTTTTTGTGTTGTCATGCTGGAAGTAGGGGTATTTATTGCTTTAACAACACAATGCAATGTCAGGCAACCATCTGTTAATGTTCAGTTACTCTCCCTCTAGCATGCAAGCTGGTTGCCTGCATGTCGCATTGCTTTGTTAAAGCACACCCACATTTCTAGCGCAACTACACAAAAAATAATGTAATAGGCAAGCAGGGGGTGGGGACCCCTGAACCTACGAATACCAGATCTGTGGATATGGGGGGACGACCAACAATCAGCCAATGGTCAAAGTATATGGTCAGCTTTAAAATTATTAGCATTTATTCTTTCCCACCTATTGCAATAAGATACTTTGGGAAGGTTTTTAAAAAAATCCTACCTCTGGCTCCCTTTGGAATATAACAACTCGGCCGCCTTTGTCCCCTGTTGCCAGCAATTCCCCTGTGTGGTTGAACTCAACAGTCGAAATAATGTCAGCTGTGGAAGAAAAAGTAGAGAATGCAGCATTTATATTGGTGTGGTCAGGTATTGCTGAAATATCAAATACACTGCAAGACAGAAACAGAGGGTGCTGTTGAACTAAGCCTTGAGCCATTAAGCCTTGGTTGAACTAGGGAGAAGGTTTGCATTATTCAAACGACATTAATGGAAATAGGATCTTACGAAATTCTCCTGAACTGAACCTTAGCAGCTCCATTCTAGCTTTCCAGGGCTCCCCAAGCTTTTCCAAATTCATCCAAAATCCAGTGTCCCTTCTCTGCTTGGGATGCTCCGGACCACTACTCACCTCTTCTCCTCAAGGGCCACTTCTGCTCCAACCCCCCTTTTTGTAAGAGAAAGAGGAGAAAGCAAGGAGTGGTACTTTGTGCACTGTTGCCATCAAAGCAGATGACTAGGAGATGACAGAGGAGGAAGAGTAGGCATACAGAGAGCAGGCAGCTGCCATTTCTCCTGCGGTCTCACTGCCTGAAGCAACCAACTTTATGGATCAGTCCACTTTATGGATCAGTCAATCCTAGCTAGGGCCCATGACTAAACTGAAAGAGAATCTGAGTATCTTTAGGACATAATCCTAACCTGGAGTTAGGCTGGCATAAGTCCAGTGGTGTCATCTAAATTATTTAAGAACAGGAACTCACTTTTGATTGGCACGTGTCAGGACCCGCCCACCGGAAGTGACGTCATAAGTCGGAGGCTGGCGGAGCCCAGATCTACCCGCAGCTGGTTCCTAGCCAGTGACGACGTCAGCGACGAGTGGGCGGAGCCAGCCAGTTCTGTACAGCGCCTGGTGCCTACAGAACAGAAAGCGAAGAATTCTCCCCTCCCCAATTGCCGCTCCAATAGCGATGAGGACAGTCTCCCAAAGAAACCTCACACCCAGAGCGCCAGTGAAACGCTCTGGACTGAAGAGACAGCGGCGAAAGCCTTTCCTTGGTCTTCGCGGCTAGGCGAGGTGGAGTTATTCAAAATTGCCAGGGAAGTTGAAAATTGGCATGGGGCAGCAGCCTCGAAGCCAAGGCTGGCTGAGCAGAATGAGGCAGGAACCTGTGGAAGGGGCTGAGGGGCGGCACCACTCCAGACAGCACCCTTGGGCGCTTCCCCACACCAAAGCCTGCTTATGCTGGGCAGGTCAGGAGGGCAGCTTCAAAAAGTCCCGGCTCCCCTCCGTCCCCTCCAGGGCCCCCCTCACACCCCCAGGACGCCCCTTCTCCCCAGTGGGCTGCAGACTCACCAGAGCGGCTGCTGACTCCACGTGTGTGGCTGGAGGGAGCGAGGAAGGAGGCTGTGCAGGACAGGACTTCCCCACTGCAGCCCTTCCCCCTTCGCCCCCCTAGGAATCCAGAGTCGCTCCCTTTAACCCTCTGAGTGCCGGCCAACCAAGAAGAAAAGCTCTTTGCAGAGAAATCGGGAGGGGGGAGGGAGAGTGAAGTGGGCGGAGTCAGCCCTAATTTTAACTAGTGGAACTGAATTCCCCCGCGTTCCCCCTGCATGACATCACTGCATAAGTCCCTTATGCCAGTCCAGGAGTGTTGCAAATGCACTGGAAAGTTCAATGGCACCACTCTTGGAGTCGGAGGACATACGCCGTCCTTCCAGATTTTAAGAGTGAGCCAAACGTGCTTTACGGTGCATTTGAGACACTCCTGGGCCAGCACCTGCATAACTCCAGGTTAGGATTGTGCCCTTACTCTATAAAATACTGTTAAGCTTCAATCCTAAACATTCTTACTAGGAGGGGGGTAGGTTCTTTTGAACACAATACTTCAAACACAACATGCATAGGATTGCCCCACATACATTCTTAATACATCAGAGTCAAAGCAAGACCCTTTGTAATTTTCTCATCCCTTCTCCCATTTTCTTTTCAGTGAAAAAGTATACAGTTAGCCATCAAAGCCCTCTCTCCAAAAAGCTTCTATGAGAAATCTATTCCAACTTATACAACTCATGTACCATCTGCTTGCTTCAAATGACAAAAGTTAATTTTGGTATTTTGAATAGGCGTCTGTCATCTCCCATATGTGCGAATCCACTCTAACAAAGACATGTTTTGGATTTGACAGTGTATCCTTAGCAATTTAATTGTCTTTGTTTTTAGGTAGCCTGGTGGTGGTGAAATAGGTGAAGGCATGCAGAATAGCATAAGCTTTCCTTATGGAAAATTTCAGCATCACAGTTCTCCTTACAACTGGTACATAATTCAAAACAAAGGTCGAAGCAGAGCTACAAAGCTACGAATTACACATTTTTTTCAAGCCACAATATCAACTATTAAGAGCCCAATCCTATACTTACTGGCCATCATTGGTAGGGTTGTCTGCTAGCACTGACTGCTATCAAGCAATCAGCGCCAGTCATAAAAAGGTGCCCCAAAAGCGCACTAGTCAGCTACCCAGAGTGCCGGTTGTCTGGTCCTGCACATTCCTGCTTTTGCCATTGCTTCTCCCACCACTTGCAGGAGAAGGTCCATTAGCAGGAAGGGCAGGGGGAGGGCAGAATGGGGGCATGGAGAGGGCAAAATTGGGCAGGGAATGGGCAGGAATGGTGGACTGAGTCTAGGAAAGGGGCAGGATCAGTGGCAGTGGTGGCCACCAATTCCTTATCCCTTCCTGCACCCAATCCTGTGGTGCGGGTCCACACGGACCTGCACCAGCTATTTAATTAGCGCAACTCTGAATTCTTCAAGTAAATAAATAAAATAGCAATAGCAGCACAGGATGGTAGTGATGTTTGGGGGCAGACCAGAGGGAGCAAACTGGGAGCTGATGAAAGAGTGGTGCAGTCCAGGGGCTATTGGGAAGTGGTGGTGGTGTGATCTGGTAACGGCGGGGGCAGGACGGCAGCCCTAAATCCTGGTCCCAGGCAGCAGGAAAGCTTGGGCTGGGTTTCCTGCAACAACTGGCTCATGTGTGTTTCACCCACATCTGGTTCCTTCATTCTGGGTAAAACTGGATGTTGGTTGACGTTAGTGTCACCCCACCCAATATCTTGCAGCCGGTCATGCCAGCATGTCTACGGCACAGGCATAAAGGGTCATAAAGAGCTTTTCAATATGAAACCTATGTCCTATTCAGGAGTTACGTAAGTGACCGTGGTGAGAGGAGAAAAGGCAGCATGCTGGAACACCCCCATGCCTCCTCACTCTCATAGCCTCCTCCCCTCTGCTGCAATGAGAGAAACACTGTGTGCTAGGAGAATTCTCCATGATGGACATTATTGATGAAGGATAAAAGCATTTTGATTACGCAGTTTTTAGTAGGAGAAGCTATGCTGCCTGATGCCCAGATGCATTATCTGCTAAGTGGTTAGAAAAGAGCTCTGAATCCTGATTCAGCTATTACTTCTTAAAATGAGACTTCTGTAATATGTACGCAATAAATGATTATATTCACCGGAACAAGACCTAGGAATTAGCATCCACATTTTCTATGTTTTCTATGTTTTCACATTTCTATGACAGCAATGTTATACTCTGCAGATTCTGATGGAGGAAACCTAATTCTTTAGGTAAAGTATCCTGGTGTTGATCTGAATAGATTTGGATCTGTTGAATCTTGGCCCACAATGTTACCTCTTCTCAGCAAGCTATTGTACAGTATGTGCTGATCTTCAAGGAAAGTTGGGTAGGCAGGCTTTGGGTGTTGGCAAACTTGGTAACCCAGTTAGATCTCTCATTCCATGATATTCAACAGTTCTACGGTTAACTCAATAGGTGGTGGCAGCTGTGATTCATTGGGCTATTTTAGAGTAAATTTATTATCCAAAGACAAAGCTGGAACAGCTAGACACCCATTTAGTTTTGTACAGGCAGCCCTTGGTATCCGTGGGGATTCTGTTCCCGGAACCCCTGCAGAAGCCGAAATCTGCTTATAATTGAATCTCCTGATTTGGGCACCTTTAAACCTCCAAATGCAGCTGGAGCTGTGCTCCAGTCATGTCTGGAGGTTGCTCTGAGGCCCAAAAAGCTGCGTGTGGTCAATGCAGGCTTCAGACTAAAGCCCGGAGCCGTTTTCAGTGAACTTCTGGTTTTCACTGAGCTTTTTCACCCAGCTTTCACTGATTTTCTTTTTGCCCTTCAGAAAGCTTCCCATACACAACTGGAGCTCAGATCCAGTTGCATCTGGGAAGTCTTTAAGAGGGTGCCTCTGTGGGTTCAGCATCTGCAAATTCTGAAATCCGCAGATACTGAACCCAAGAGAACACTATATTCCTAGTGACCCTTTGGATGTCAGGTTAAGGAGAGGAGTAATGAGTTTGAAATGGCTCCAAGGATGTCACACTATCAAACCATAATGTCATCTTATCACTTGTGAATTTTTAGTGCTTTGCCCAGTTCATGGTTGTGGCAACCTATCCCTCATGTGGAATGTATGACTTATGCGTGCTGTCCCCTAGCATTCTTTCACTGTGTGATTCCTTCCATTGACTGTATTACAACAGACAACAACTCCATTGTTATTTAAGAAACTCAGAGTGCAATCTTAACCTCATGGCTGTGCACTAGCTTCCCTGACTCCAAGAGTGGTCCAAATAAAACGCGCTTTATGGTGCAACATTCCTAGGCCAGCACAAGTCACATTTACTGGCCTAACTCCAGGTTAGGATTTCATCCTCAGAAGTTGACAGAGTTCATTTGGTGGTGGTGAGACAAAGAGGCACTTTTCGATTGGTGACCTCTTATATTTACCATGAAGAAAGTAACTATCCCTCTTCACCCCAGCGGCTGTTGTACTATCTTGTGTGTGTGTGTGTGTGTGTGTGTGTGTGTGTGTGTGTGTGTGTGTGAAGATTATGAGCCCTTTGATGACCAGGAATCATTTATTGATTCATTTCATTACGTGCACCACTTTGTGAACTAGTCCTCCTGAAAAGCACTATACTGTATACATAGTCTTAATACAGTAATAATAATTTCCTACACTTTTGCACATAATCCAAACTGCTATCTAAATTAATGCTAATCACCTGTTCTTCCTATTGGGTCTCTTCAGTCTATAAAGAAGGCACCTGAGGAGGGACATGATTGAGACACAAAATTTTGCAGGGGGTGGATAGAGTACATAGAGGGAATCTCTTTTCCCTCTCACACAATACCAGAACCAGGGGACATCCTCTAAAACTGAATGTTAGGAGAGTTAGAACAAACAAAAGAAAATATTTCTTTACCCAGCTTGTAATTAGTATGTGGAACTCCTTGCCACAAGATGTGGTAATGGCATTGGGCCTGGATGCCTTTAAAAGGGGATTGGACAGTTTATGGAGGAAAACTCCATCACAGGTTACAAGCTATGATGGGATGTCCTGTCTGAGATTAGCTGGTCGCTCATCATGAGGGCCAGGTAGGAATTTTTTTCTGTCATCCAAATTGGCCATGGATGGCAGTTTTTTTGCCTACCCCAGCAGACTGGGGGAGGGAGGGATGGGTGTTATAGATTACATGATTTACATTTCTGTTTAATAAAGTTAAATTCTAACCCCATTCTTGGGGGTGGTGCAAGGATAATGGGCTACTTTAGAATGCCAGATGCAGGGGAGTGGCAGCAGGATACAGTATCTGATGTCTTGCATTCTCCTTGAGGCATCTGGTGGGCCACTGTGAGATACAGGAAGTTGGACTAGATGGGCCTTTGGCCTGATCCACCAAGGCTTTTCTTATGTTCTTATGCTAGTTTGTAGTGCTGCAGTTTGAGTTCTGAGCAGCGGTGTTATGCTGCCGGAACGCTGGGCGGGATATCTGGGTGATCGACAGCCCGCCTGTTGCGTTCCAGAGCGTTACGCCATTTGCGTAACGTACGCAAGCGGTGTAATTGGTTACGCAAACGGCTTAACATACGCAAGTGGTGTAATTGGTTACGCAAACGGCGTAACGCTCTGGAACGCGACGGGCGGGCTGTCAATCACAAGGATGTCCCGCCCAGCATTCTGGCAGCATAACACTGCTGGTTCTGAGTCAACTCAGGTGTTGAGGAAGCTGCATCCTAAAGAAGGGTGACAACCAGAGGGACCAAGAAAAAGAAAAAGAAGCTTGAACCAGATCTACTCTACCACACAGGCGTGCCCTGATATCCACTGATTCGGCATCCACAGTTTCAGTTATCCACGAATACCATGGATACTGGGATGCCTATTAAAAAGATAGGGAAACATTTAACAAATCCCTTTTTTTAACCTTGTTGCAGCAAAACAACTGATTTTGCTCTTTAAAAAGGCACCCCCAGTATCCACGGTTTCAGGTGTCCATGGGGAGGCATGGGAGAGTCTGGAACTGAACCATAGTGGATACCGGGGCATGCTTGTAATAAAAATGCAATGCTTCTAGAACAACAAAGGATACTATTAAACAAATGTTTCAAACCTAAAAGCTCACTATGAATCACAGTGTTGGTGCAATACAAATTGTTATTTTTTTTCTTCCCCTTTCTCTAAACTGGCAGTAATCTGTAAAGGGAAGTCAGCAATTATTGAGCACCTTATAGTCTTCATTTGGCTTTTGAATAACTAATGCAATCTAGGAGAAAGCTGATAAATAAATGAAGGCAAGAATGAAAGTCAAGCTACACAAGGCTGATAGGGCTGCTTTGTACTAATTGGAAACAGTGAAGAGTCTGATGAGACTTTATAGACTTCAATTAACATGCTCTGCAGGAGAGCACTTGCAAGCATCTGTACATTATTTTCTACTGGGAGGCCCTTTACAGTGCAAGGTAATAAGAGTAAGGCCCAAAAAAAAATCAATTATACACTTTTGTCAATTAGTATATTCTTCCTCACAAGGATTTGAAATTCTCAGATAGCAACTATTTTTAAGAAAATAAGCAAACAAGATGTTATTTATATGAGGACATGGGAGGAAATTTTTTTAAAAAACTGATTTGTTACATCAAAATACATTTTATTCAAATACTTGTTCAACAGAGGGAAGAGGATAATTAAAAATGCTATCAAACAAGTTCAGGTGCAATTCATCAGCTGTCACGCAAGTAGAAGCATCACTCAATACTGGCAGATTGATCCTAAGCATGTTTACTCTGAAGCAAGTGTCTCGGAGTTCAGTGGTGCCAATGGAAGCTTCCTCTTCTCTCCAACAGATTTGGGGGTGTGATTTTTGTCAGCACAGAGGGAAGCAGTTAAATACTGAATACCTGCATGCTGCAGTCACCATACAGTCACCGTATCCCCTCCCCTGCAGCTGCTATTTGGCTTTTAAAAAACATACACAGGGTCCAACAGACCGCCACTGTCAAGCCCAGGACACTGGCACTAAAACTGCACCACCGCAGTGCTCTTTGGGGCTGCTGGTGCAAATGGCCAGAGGTCCTGTGCATGTGACAGCCGCTCCCAGATACTGAGGGGTGGATCAGGTAGGTTGGTGACAGGAGGAGTTCGGGGCTGGTTCATGGTGGGGTTCAGGATGGGTATGGGCAGTGATGTCATTCAGGGGGAATGGACCAGAACGGGCGTTCCGGATCCTAACGGGCTCAGTGGCTGGTTCTGGGTTCCTGACAAGTGCCAATCAAAAGTGAGTTCCTGTTCCTAAATCATTTGAAATGACACCACTGGGTATGGGGCAGGTCATGGTACGAGAGCAAGGATCTGGGCGGTAGTGCAGCACACAGTTCCCTTGCCCCACTTCAAGTATACTCTTTGGACTTATACAAATCAGTCCATGGGGCATCCTGGAAAACTCCCACAGATGCCTAAGTCTGTGGATAAAGGAATCCACGGGGCCAGATGACCTGTACCTTCCATCGGGTCTGGAGGGTGCGTGGAGGCCATGCATGACCTCCACGCACCTCAGAGCATCCTCTGGATGTGACTAGGTCAGCCCATAACATGGGTCGGGGGACCTGTGTTGAATCCGTGGATACAAAATCCACTGATGAAAATGCTGAACTTTTACTAACAAAAGAGCTTGCGTAGGTCCAAAGAGACCCACCTGAGACCAGACAGCCAACAGGGATTAAGTAAGAAATAAATCTAACTTTCCTCTGTCTTGAGTTATCTGGTGGGCCAGATGCAGGAAGCTGGACTAGATGGGCCCTTAGCCTGATCCAGCAAGGCTATTCTTATGCTCTCCATAGCTGCCTGGTGCCCCAGAGGCATACTTAGGGCTTTTCATGCCCAAGGCAATGCCTGACGTCTTGACGTTGTGCAGTATCATGGTGTCACTTGGTGGCTGCAAATGGCCAGAGGTCCTGTGCGTGTGACAGCCGCTCCCAGATACCTCAGTGGACTAGGTAGGTTGGTGACAGGGAGAATTCGGGGGTGATTCATGGTGGGGTTCAGGATGGGTATGGGGCAGTTCATGGTACGAGAGCAAGGATCTTACCCAGCAGCCGGATGGGTAAAATTGCCCGACTGGCTACAATGGGCACAGGCATGCCAATGCTTCCCTGATCAGGCTGCTGAAGGTACAGACACTCCAACAGCTTCCCTGGTTGGAACTTATTGACATCTGCTCTCGCTGCCGGCCAGGCAAAATCACCTGATTGGCTGCTGAGGGTGCAGGCACACCAATAGCTTCCCAACTGGGGAAACTATTGGGGAGCGTTCGATGGTGCCCACCTTCCCTTTGGCACCCAGGGCTCTTGCCCTTTGTTGCCCCAGGGAAGATACGCCTCTGTGCGCCCCCCCCCCAGAATGCAGTGTGTGGTCCAGCAGTGGTGCTGCATGCTAGGGGCTGGAGGAGAGTAGGTAAGCCATAAAATTGTAAGTCATAAAAAGGCTCTTCTATAACACACTATATATAATGCTTGTTTGCTGTACTGTTTCAAAGCACTGAAAAGTCTAAATGCTCTTACTCATCTGCCATGAGTGCAATGATTTGTACCTGATGGAGAATATTTTCTATGCCCTACAAGGCAAAAACAGTGCAAAAGAGTTTGAATTTAATTATCTGAACGGTGTTCCACATTCACTTAATTGCACAGCAGCAGTGCAGCCACTTTCATTAGCCTTTATCGCTTCAGATGCCCATTAGCAGAGCCCCCAAGGATCCTCGTGAATAATTGGATTAGAACGAGGTGAAGCTCTGATGAAGCACAGTAGGAACTGACGGTTATGAAATAGCCCGGCTTGGGCCCAGATGCTGACATGACAACATCACAAGAAGCTAATTTGCACTTTTAGATTTAATGCCATCCCGATCACAATGGAAAAGAAATGTGCATATATAAAATGAGCAGAGCAAAACGATGGCAGAAACTGAACTCAGCTCCTTTCCATAATGCATATATGAAGCTTCTTGACCCATAAGAAAAGCCAGAACTGGCATGAATGGATTCTCCTCCGAGTTCATGGTTATCAGTTTCCACAATGGAGCCATTATAAAACCCAAATTGCAAGGCTATATCCTTTCCTCACTACACACAACCACAACGTTAAAAAATGCTTCTATTGGCCTAGAACAGTGTTCTTCTACCTTGGGGTCAGGACCGCAATGGGGTCACAAAGCCTCCGTTATGGCAGTTGTGGCAACTTGTGGGAATGAAGAAGGTTGCAGACCTTTTCAACCTTATTTTCAACAATATCTTCTGACTAGAACACCAGACTCAAGCAAAGGGGAAGCATCTCATGTACCCCTTCAGGTTCCAGGAGACTGTGTCCCAGTCTTGCTAAGGTTCCTGAGAATTGTGCTAAAATAGCTCTTACTAGTGCCAGGCTTCATGATCCCACTTTCTGCTCTTGCTGAATAATAATATTTTGTTACAGTGAACGGTGCAGGGAGAGTATTGCAGGGGTGGGGAGTAGGTGGATAGGGTCTGGGGGGCAGCATCGACAATGGGTCCCCAGTCTTATACTTGATTTATATATTTAATTGAGGTGATGTCACACAAGAAAGTTGAAGACCTCTGGCTTAGAAGCTACAAAATACTTGTATTTGCACATATCAATGGTTTACCTATCACCATGAGGTCCTATTGATGGCAACTGTGCACTGATTATAAAATAAATAACTCATACAGTGAGCTGTGTTTTATGGCGGATCTTCCATTGTAAAGTGATTTGATTGTAAAATGAGGCTCCACTGTGCTCTCTTCTTGTGCAGTGCCTATTCATGTCCATGAGGCAAGCATCCCACAGGAGAACCTGCACTAAGAGCCGGTGCTGAATAACTAACACAGGGTGCCAAACCCATTTCAGCCAGCCAGATAATAGCATTCATGGCGCCCGCTGAGGGCTGGAAGTGACAGGAAGTAACATCATTCAGCCTGAAATAAGTACAGTGGGTCTTTGATGTCTGGAAGGGATCCATTTCTGGACACACACCCCTGTGGATACCGATATCCATGGATAATTAAATTGGGGGGGGGGGCACACCAGCAACTGGAAATGCCTCTCAGAGCACAATCCTAAAGGCTGGCATAAGCTAAACCAGCAGTTTGGCCTGCACAAGGGCCACCGTAAAGCGTGTTTGGACACTCTTGGAGTCAGGGAGGATGGCTCATGTCTGTGTGCTGGCCTCTCTGACTCGGAGAGCGGTCCAAACATACTTTACGGTGTCTCTCGTGCTGGTTAAACTTTGCTGGCTTAGTTTATGCCGGCCTAACTCAGTTTAGGATTGCATCCTCAGAAGCAATCTTCTGAGGATGCATGGGAATGCATCAATCACAAATAACAGAATACACAAATCTTGATCATACTTTCAAGATACGTGAGAGCCCACTTATCAAGTCGGCTGCCCCACAGATGAGAGGTGCTCTGCTAAGTAGTGCATCGGCTGAATTGGAGCTGATAAAAAGGTAGCCTGCATGATGACTGGGCTTCCCAGCACCTTAGCAGCATCTCTCTCTCTCTCTCTCTCTCTCTCTCTCTCTCTCTCTCTCTCTCTCTCTCTCTCTTGCTCTCACTCTCTCCTCTCTTGGTCTGCCCCTACTGTGTGCCATTCCTTGTTTTCTTTCTGTCACTTTCCGTCTCTCCCTCCCAGGGTCAACAGAATTGGTACTGCTGAAAGGGCAGCACTGGGACAGCCCAATTATCATGTGGGCCAGATAAAGAGCTTCTGCGGGACATATCTGGCCCACGGGCTTTATAGTTGCCATCCCTGGATTAATATGTAATTGAAATAAGGCTGCAACTCTATGCAGTTATTTGGAAGTTACAGTTGGTGAAAACTGTATTTAGCCTATAAATTTCAACCAGCCTTACAATGCAATACTAGTCATTCCTACCAAGTGGTAAATCCCACTGAGTTCCATGGGATTGCACCCCTAGGTAGGTATGATTAAGATTACAGCCCTCACAATTGAATAACAAACCCTATTCTGTTCCTGTCAATTTAAGGCAGAGGTTTTCAAACTGGGGCATTGTGACACCCTGGCCTGGAAACCTCTGACCCTGTTCCCTTACAGAGCAGGGTGGGTGGAAGGCAGCAACACAATCTCCAGGATTACATCATTGCCAGGGCTGACAGAGGCTGTGATGTACTTGCCACTTGCAAGTGATGTACTTGCACTGGGCTGCGCATGGGGTGTGTTGGGAGGTCTGCAGAGGCCCTCCGCAGATCTTCTTGGATATCGCAATAAACACGATAGTAATCCACTTCTGGTTTGCAATCACGAAACTGGAAGTGGATTGTGACCACATAATATTGTTCTTTCTTATGACATTTAGGGAGCGCTCTCTGCAGCCCCCAGAGCCTACACTTGCCCAAGCTCCCCCTAACAGTTTGAAAACCGCTGATTTAAGATATTCTGCTCATATATTCTTGGATGTGTGGTGTCAACATTTATAACTGGAAAAATATGAAAGTATTATCTTCCAGCTGGCACTACTGGAATACAGATGTGACTCTCCTGATTGCACATATCAATCTATGTCTAGAAAGGTATTGAAATAAAGTGCAAAATATGTCATTATGCAAAATATCACACTACTAAAGCGGAATATTAATTTCCACTATCTCCTGGCAGAGAGGACACAAGCAGAAATGGAAACACAATCAAAGAGGAGCGATAAGAAATAACATGACATGCATCAACTACAAAGATTTTTTTAAGTCACTTTTTTGTTTGTTTTGCTTTTTTTGCATGGGTGGGTGAAACTTCTCTGAATTTGAGAGCATCTGCTGGTTTCTTCTTTTAAACGGTTTCATTTCTGGAACTGAAAAGGCAAGATGCAAATATTTGTATGCATAAAAAATAATTAAGCAAACTGGTTCCAACTGTCCCATCAGAAGTTACCATACATTTCGGATAAATGTCAATAGGTTTTAAATTAGCTGTGATGCAATTTCTATTAATTTATGACAGCCCAGCGACTCAGAATGCTTTTGCAAACAATCAGTGCAACCCACCAATCTCCTATTTCATTAAAGTAAATGAGATTTGTGCAAGAGTAATGAATGCTTGTGCAAAACATCAGCTCTACATGGAAACAATAACTTCTTGTGTGGTTACACTGCAAGTGTACCAGAGAGCAAAATCAACAGAAGTTTTCATCCCTTAATGAAAATACTTCGTATGGGGAGGGGTGCAATTGGGGAGAAAACTACAGCAGAGGCAAAGACATAATCCCCTGGCCCCTGCTGCATTTTCAACCAGTTTTAGAGTGCAATTCTAACCTGGAGACACCAGCACAGTTAGGCCAGCAATGTTTGGCCAGCACAAGGGCCACCATAAAGCGCGTTTGGATGACTTTTGGAGTCAGGGAGGATGGCACATGTCTGTGGGCTGGCCTCTCTGACTC
>JAJKFI010000188.1:14018-24432 GCA_029204185.1 Lerista edwardsae | reverse complement strand
CCTCTCTGACTCCAAGAGTGGTCCAATCATACTTTATGGTGTCCCTCGTGCTGGCCAAACTTTGTCGGCCTAACAGTGCCAGCCTAACTCCAGGTTAGGATTGCACACTTAGAGACCCTCCAATATACAAATAAGGCACAATCCTAAGGTTGGCATAAACTAAGCCAGCAAAGTTTGGCCAGCACAAGGGACACCGTAAAGTATGTTTGGACCAATCTCCGAGTCAGAGAAGCCAGCACACAGATGTGAGCCATCCTCCCTGACTCTGAGTGTAGTCCAAACATGCTTTATGGTGGCCCTTGTGCTGGCCAAACTTTGCTGGCTTAGTTTATGCTGGCCTAACTCCAATTTAGGATTGTGCTTTTAGGAAAAGTTAACAGCAGGCACAGAGAAGCTCATGCTGCATGATTTGAATGTTGTTTGACCTATCACACTTGTGGCCTGCATTAACATGTTAGTTACGTGCAGCCTTCCCATGCTTCAGAACATCTTCTGGATGCAACCAGAAGGGACTTCCAATTGCATCTGGGAGGTCAATGATGGTGCTCTCTATGGATTTAATTATCCATGGATTTGTGGTGGGGGCAGGAACAGATCCCCATGCATACCAAGGTCCCATCTGTACTTATGACATTATTGTTCTGTATTACTACACAATTGTGTGAATTGTTTCAGTGAGCACCTGACATGAAAGGTATGCTAGGATTTTCAAAGCTAAGGTATATTTGTAATGCTTTCAGAAGAAAAATACGTTACAAATCTTCAACAGACATCTACAAATAAAAAAATAATTACTGTACATTCAGCATTTTCCATGATATACTTATTTTGTACTGCCTTATTTTTCAAGCCAGCCTGGAAGTGGAAATCCTTACTATACTGGTCAGAAGTTTATATAGATAAAATGTTGATGAAGTTTATTGTCTCTGCCGATACCTTGAATTATAGCTGAACCCCCAAGTGTTTCCCAACCTTAATTGGGTACTACCCCCTCAAGGAGGATAGTAACTGATGGCTGCCATTAGTATGGCATTTCTGGGTTTTGCTGCCTCTGCCACTATTGCCACTGAACTTGGGTAAGTTTAAAAGAAACTCCTATTTTACTTATCTGTGTGTGACAGGGATGGCAGTGAGTCCCAGAAGTGCCATAAATGGCAGCTATGGGTCCCTAGTCAGGTCGATACCTTCCTTCAGGAGGTATCATCCCCCTAAAAAAAAACTGCACACCTTCCTGGGAGTCGGCTCCAAGTTTGGGACATCTCAGAAGTTATGGAACTCAACCACACTGCTGAAACAGTTGGACCTTAGTTTCTAAATTGGTTGGCAAACTATTACATTATTGCAGAACTGTCATTTTGGTAGGCAAATGCTGCTTTACAAGTTTAACTAAGGGCGCAAAACCAACATTCTAGCACTGGGGTGCAGGCAATGCAGCCCCGAGATAAGGGAACAAACACTCTCCTACCTTGAGGAGGCCTCCATGACCACTACTCCATTGCAGAATGCAGAACATGCCCCATTGTTGGTACAGCTCTGTCAGTGCTGGAAAGTTGGTTAGGATTGCGCCCTAAGTACATTTTACTTGCTGAGACCTCTGGTCATAACAATATTGGAACAGCACTGAGAAATGATATAAAAATTTCTACTAATTTCTCATTAAAACAATCAATCATATTTTCTTCAAAGAATTGTTGGCAATCATGTATTACAGTAAAACCTTTTCATATGTATTACCTTTTCATATGTTTGTGTTAGTCAGGCAAAAGATAGGGTTCCAAAGACCAGTATCTTATCGCTTTGTCAATGGGGTAGAACCACAAATACTGGGTAGTCCTCCATCATAACTTCTCTATCAACACACAATTCAAAACTGAATAGAAATACTGTATATTTGGAGTGACCATCTAAAACCACGAAGGTCATCTGCTGAAACCTGAGAAGAGACAAGGCCCTCAAGAACGGAAAGGTTGAGAGATCTGTTACATGATCAAATTTAAAGTATTCAGTATTGAAAACCTGCTTTAGCGTCTGAGATCAAAGATGAGTCAGACTGTAACAAGCACTCTTCAGGCCATTTTAGTTACTGCAAACTAAACATTTGCTGGAGAACGGTCCTGAGATTGACGGCCCAATCCTAAGTAAGGTCGACATAGTAACGCCGACATAACAGGGCTGTATCATAAAGTCCATTAGGTGGCGGCGGCAGCAACGTGCAAGCCAAAGGGAAGTTTTCCCCTTACACCTGCATAAGCCCCAGTCATCCCAATGGGGCTGCTCGGATCTGCACCTGCTGTTTTGAAGGCGCAGGTGCACATGTGCAGGAGTGGCCCAAATCGGGGCCACCAAGGCTGGGGACGGGGTTTAGGATTTGGCACTATGGCCATCCTCAGTCAATCAATTCAATTCAAGAAACCTTTATTGGCATTAAACAATAATTAACAAACAAAATTATAAGTAATAGCATCACACATAATGAAAATCAGGAAGGGAAAAAGAAGGGATAAAGAAAAAAAGGGGGTTAAGGGGGAAATTTCCATTTGGAACTTGCAACTAGAAATTCCGCTACAGCATTAGTAACATCCTCTGTGTTGTCACATAGGAGGGCAGCTAGATTTTCAGTTGGAATACCAGAAGGAGGGGACAATAAGGATTTTAAGTAAATATCACGGAGTGGTTGGAGAGACGGGCAACGCAATAAAGTATGTGCCATTGTGTCTGGTTCTTGAAAACAAAAAAGACATAATCTACAAGCAAACGGAATGTTAGAGAATCTGCCAAGGTGAACTGCAGAAGGAAAAATATTAAATCTTGCTAACATAAACGTTCTTCTTTTAATAGGGTTAATCAAATAACTAATCTATTTAGGAGAATGACCAAGTGAAGGAGGGAGACCAAAAAAAGTGCAGAGTCACAGCCTGAGTCACAACCCCTGTCTCCACCCACTGCACCGCCCAATTATGCCCCCAGCACACCCCTGGAACACCCTCAGCGAGGCCCAGCGACGACCACGTGCTGCCGACCCTCGACCGGCACAAGGCCGGCGCTGCTGGCGGTTGCGGCAGCGCCCGAGCATTTGCACTGCTGCTTGCACTGGTCCAGCACCGTACCACTGACGCTGATGTGCTTGGCGGCACCTTTGCAACAGTGTTCAGCTGGTGCAAGAGCATAGCGCCGGCGCAATGGGGGTATAGGATTGCACTCTGAATCAGGAATTCAGTAGTTTTGGAAGCCAAAATGAACGTTTTGTAGGGTTTATAGAACTCATGTTTTAGAGTTTGCTTCATGACCCACACCCCATGTCCGAACCTATGGAAGTGGGACAGTACTTAACCCAGTCCCAGTCCAACTATGGAGGGCCCAGCAGCAGGAGTCCATCTGTACTACCAGCTACCACTTCAAGTACCACTGATGATACTCAAACCATTGGTCGACGAACACTGATCTATACCATAAATCTATATGTGTTTATTCTGCACAATATGCATAAGGGCTAATTATAGGCATCATTTCTGATCGTTGTTTTTCAGCATTTGCAAAAACCTCAGCCATATCTTTAATCTAGTAATGGCAGAGTCCTTCTATTGGTTCTGTTATGCCTATATACTATAAATTATCCTTAGCAAACAAGCTATTGCATTCTGTTCTCTCTCTGTGGTTCATATTCTGTGGCTGCCTGGTCCCCTGCAGACAGGTCTATTTTTCCCTTCAGAATGTGTTGTATGTTTTGGTAAGCAACTGTAAGCACAGAAAAAATGTGTTACCCTGGAAAACACCAATAGTATTGAAAGAGGTGCGGAAAGCAAATTTTGAGCATCAGTAGACCTGGAGATGTTAAGTCCACCGTTTCACAGAATCACTGAAACATAGAATTCAAGAGAAACGCTAATCGGGTGATGATGAGTATAGGATCACATTGCTGCCAGGACTAATTGCATCTGAAATCAGAAGGCAAATGAGGAATGGATTGTTTCATTTCAATCTGTTCAAATGCAAATAGTGAGCGACTGCTTCCGTCTCTGTTCTTCCATTCCAATGACGACAATGTATGCGTTAACTACAGCGCAAGGTACACAAAATGAACTAAATGGCATGTAAACTGTAATTACATTGTCTGAATGAATGGCATCAAGGGTATTACAAGCAGATTGTAACATGTTAATTCACACCGGGCTTAATGAAGCATCTTCTGTTCTACAAACGTCACCGCTTGATTCTGTTAACCCTCTTACCTATGCCAGGCACTGTCTATGCTATGCTATGCTATGCTATGCTATGCTATGCTATGCTATGCCATGCTACACTATGCACTATAACTCACTGTTGGAAAGTCCCCAGAGAATTCAGATGGGAGCACTGTGTAACTCACAGCCCAATCCTATCCGGGCTGGCCAGCAGCAGAACACGCATTCTGCTGCTTGCTACTGCTGAAAAAGCACCGTAAATAAAAGTGCTTTCTGACAGCAGGCTGAGTAACTCAGACCTGCAACAGCAATATTACTGGTGCAAGTCTGTGCTGATCTGTGCAGGTGGACTGGACCCTGTGAAGGGGATTTGGATATGGCACATGCCAGCACTGCCAATCCTGCCCCCTTCCCAGGCCCAATGCACCCATCCCCTGGCCCATCTCCACCTCCTCCCTTCCCTCCCTCATGCCAGTGCTGGATGTACCCGCTCCAGCAGGAGTCCCAACAGCCAACAGCATGTGCGGGAAAGCTCTGGCCTTACCATTGGTGTGCCAGCTTCATGCATTGTCACAAAGCGCTTTACGGTGCTTTTGCAACTGTGCATGCCAGCGGCACACACATTCCACCAGCACATCCTTTGTTAAGGATTGGGCTGTAAAGTCTCACCATTCAGTGGAAATTACTGGTGGGTTGCAGTTTAAAGAAAAACTGTTTCCCACTGTTACATTTGAAGAAATACACATTTGTCATCATGGAGCATTTGCACATATTTCATGTGGCAGGCAGAGATGACTACGTTGTCTTTAAAACAGTAAAGAACAAAGCCCCCTGCACAGTCCTTGGTGTTCATGAATAAATCCAAAAATGGAAAACAACATCCTAGCCATTGTGAATTTACTAATGGCATGTCACACTGGAGAAGTCTGAGCAGGTTCTTACATCACGGCTGGCAATGAGAAAGTAAGAGAAACAAATTATATGATTTTCTAAAAAAAATACTGAATAGCATTTCTCCTCTTGTTAATGTGCCAAGTTAGCAAGTCTGAGAGAACTGCGGAAGTATCATTTTGTGTTGCCAATGCAATATCAAAATGCATTTCTCTATTCCCCTAAAGCAGCGATTTTTCAATCCACGTGCCGCAGCATATTGGTGTGACGCAAATGGTCTGCAGGTGTGCCACGGGATTTCAGGGGAAGGTCATTAATTAGTATGGCCATTGGGAGATGTGACTCCCCCACCAGCAGTGGGGTGGGCCTTATCAATTGTCAAAAAGTAATGGTGTGCCTTGACAGTTTTAGCACCTCATCAGTGTGTTATGAGATGAAAACGCTTAAAAACCTCTGCCCTAAAGGGTCCAGACCAGTGGTCTCCAAACTGGAGATGGGTGCAGTGGGGAAAAGTGCCCCCAGTGGAAAAGGCACTTTCCATTCCACCAGGAATACTTGCAAAGACTCTGACTATAGCCCCCAGGGGTCTTTGTGGCCAGCTGCTTCTGGGGTCTGCTGCCCCAGCATGTCTTGCAGAGAGTTCTACGTAGAAGCGACTGGCGGTGAGGACCTGTGGAGGCTGTAGTCAGGGTCTTCGCAAGTATCCCTGAAGAGATGGTGGGGACGGATCAGGCATACGTTGGATCTGGCCTGCAGGCTGGAGTTTGGCAACGCCTGGTCCAGTCAAATGGATAGTCATGTGAAATATGTTATGGGGGATTGGTGGGGGGCATTTGACACTGATTTTTTTTCCGGGCAATACTTTGGCTCAGCTCTGTTTAACTTGTTTCTGCCAGTTCTAGATTTAATTCAGTTCTTACAGAACCTCATTATTAGTTCAGATCACATGTACATGTATTGTCAAAGAGCAAGGCATCTGTCTTCATTTATAGCTTCCATACATCAGCAGTAGCTAGCTTCAGTTTCTTTCTGGTAGCAGCAAACGGTGTAGAGTAGAGCATGCACAAAGAATATGCACTCATAGTGAATCATCAGAAAAAGGAAGTAGGTTGGTTTGAGCAGGCTGACTACCATAGCAACCAATCAGTGACCCAGCTAATGTGTGTCTGAATTGCAGCCAGCTCTGTTGCACAAAAGCTAGCACACTGCCTGATACCAGTGAGTTTATAGCAAAAATTAATAATAGATACCAGGGAGAAAAGGCTTAGCTCTTTCATTTGTTCGCTGTGGTTTTCTTTACAGTCAGAAAGGTATGCCGTGTATTGCAAAGCTGCCATTATGTTTGTGGATTCCACTGGGTCCGGAACATAATGCATTTAAATGCTCCATTGGTAAGTGTAGGCTGGATATCACAGAACACAGTGGTGAAGGGGCCTCCTGCAGCAGGCATCTGTCCAACCACCACTTTATACAATGTATCACTTTATACAGAGCTGTTACGCACTGCCCCAGGACCCAGTCACATGGTGTGATGTCATATGATATCACATGATGGTATGACATCACTTCTGGGTTCTTCCTAGGGGAGGGGGCGGTTGCAATGGTGTCTTCGCACAACCCGTTCCTTTTTCTGTGGAGGCGTCCCAGTCTCCACAGGAGAAGAAAGGAGGCATGCAAACCCATCAGCACTTCCTCTGTATTAGGGCGGAGCCTGAGGGCAATCACACTGCCCCCACTTGGTGTAGCCCCCACGGCACGTGCCCCTCCACCCTAGTTACAGCTCTGACTTTATATAATGAGATCACACTGTGTCACAAACAAGGAGGTGCTGGCAGAGCAAATACCTTCTGGAATTTTCTTTCCAAATTCAAGAAGAATTGAAAACAGCATTTCCCAACCATTGTACCCTGACCTACCACTTCCAATGGTCAACCTATCAGAATTACCACCGGAAGTAATATAACTGGTGATTACATCATCAACAGTTACTTCCGGGTTGGGAGGCCAGATGTGACAGAGTCCAGTAAGAAGCTCACAATGGGCAGGAGGGCTTTTTTCAAGTGCACAAACACACACTGGAGCTCAGCCCTCCAACCAGAGCCTCCTACTGCTGTTGGTCATGTTGTTTCATAGTCCTGCTGCCGAGCAGTGGGTATTTGGATACCACTGGACACTGCCTTGCGTATTACTGCTGGTACACATACCAACAGTTGGGAAACACAACTTTAGATAGATAAAATTTTACAGATGGCTGGAAATTTTCAGATTTTTGCTCTTCAAGTGCCTCCTTGGTGTTTGTGGCACAGTGTGGTGTAATTGTATAAAGTGGTGCAGGGTAGTGATAGTTAGATATTGTACAGCAAGCCATCTTTTAGTTCCCTGAAACTCATGTTCTGTGACAGAGCTCTGCAGATCTCTGGCCCATGGGCAGGAGCTAGCGCCCTTTCAAATCAATCAATAAACAGTATTTCAGTAGTGGGATCTGCAAATGAAGACGTGGAACGCTGGGCGGGACTTAGGCGGGACTTACGCGCTATTGGCTGCCCGTCCGCTTCGTTCCGATGCCCCCCACTCGCTGTGCGCGCTGCCCTGGCCTTGGAGGGGGCACCTGCTCACCCGGGAGGGAAGGGCAGCCCGCGCGGCGAGCGGGGGGCGTCGGAACAGAGTGGACAGGCTGCCAATCAAATGGTAGTCCCGCCTAAGTCCCGCCCAGCGTTCCACTTCTTCATTTGCAGATCCCACTACTGCAGTATTTATATACTGCTTTTCAACACAAAGTTCACAAAGCAGTTTACAGGCAAATAGTAATAATGAAGTTAAAGGTTCCCTGTCCCAATGGGCTCACAATCTAAAATAATGCAGAACACCACCAGCAACAGCCAGTAGGAAAGACACTGTGCAGGGGTGAAGAGCTAAATATACTCCCCCTGCTAAATATAAGAGGAACACCACTTGAAAAAGTGCTTCTTGCCTGGTTAGCAGGGGAAATCCCTCCCCCTCATGAACAGAATGTTCCATTCTGCAGGAGAGCCTTCTTACCTCACTACCGCATGCCCCAAAATAGCATCCTGGTCAGCTGCACCTACCCAGAATCTGGGTGCATGTCATGCTGGGGTGACAGAACCCACAAGTATCTACTCAGAAGTAAATCCCATTAGCATCAATGAGGCTTACTCCCATGATTGCATGATGAGGAGAATTTGTGATCCACTTCTTACAGGGTTAGCTACTATCCACACTTTTGGGTATCTGCGGTAGCAGCAGGAATCTCTTCCCAGCTGATACGCCTGGATCTGTATTTTCAATCTAGGTTGACGACTATGCACCCAGATGCCACAATACCAGTAAAAAAGACACCCACATGAAGAGTTTGAAAATCCTGTGTTTGAAAACACAATTTGGCAAGACCACCCTGTACATTCTGGGAAGCATGGAACGATGCCCAAAAGAAATATGCTGTTATTCAAGCGCATAGCTACAGGGGTGGTGCAGTAGGTATGGCAGGCACTGCAGCATGCCGCATAAGCAGCCCCTCTCAGAGCGCAATCCTATACTGCGCTGGAATGGCGAGGCTAACAGGCCTGTGCCATATCCAGCGCAGTATTAGGGAAGCTGGAGCCTCCCTGCGGGAAGGGCATGTTTGTGCCCTTACCGCAGGGGAGGCTCCAGCCTCCCCTATACGTTACAGGGACCTTATGGCCAAATCCCAAGTCCCTACATTGTATGTAGGGCCAGGCTTCCACAACATTGAGTTTGCCTTTAGGTCCTACAAATGGGGTAAAAACCATTGATAGACACCATTACCTCCAACCCCATCTTCAGACTCAACATAATAGATGCTCTGCCCTTCTATGTCCTCCACGAAGCAATGCAGAATGCAAGATTTCCCCAGGGAAAGCCTGTTCAGGCTCCTGAAGAAAGCTGGGTCCACACAGGCTGCATCCAGCAAGCAGTATCTTTCAAACAAAATGTAAAAATAATGCCATTGGAATTTTCACCCCCAAAAAAGAGGTGAGGTTTGCTTACTTTTCTTTCTATTCAAGACCTTCGACAACAATGGGCGGAGATCATAGCAACAGAACAACCCCAAATGTTATGCAAGTCTGAGCCAGTGGCCCCATTGCATTTGATGCTTCCTATCTTCACTGGGTGTAAGCCCAAACTAAATTTCATATGAAAAACCACAAGCAACCTGACTAATCTCCAGAAATAACCAGAAACTCATTCCCAAACTGATCACTTCCCTTTGCAAACCTTCACTGTATGATTGCTTTCCATTGTGAATTACTACATTTTTCCCATCGCTGCCAACATCACAGCATTATCCATAACTGATCCTGCAGGGTTCGAACTAAAGTGGCCAAGGGTGGGCTTTGAGCTTCCTACATCCAAAAGGCATGTGCTGAAGACCTGCCTTCATATGAGTTTTCCAGGGTGATAAAGCAAGTGACACATTGCAATCATATTCCGGAATGAATTGATGGGAGCTTCAGAGTCGACATCCTGTGTGCTCTAGGGCCAGAAGTATGCTGATACCGCTGGCTGTGAGTGTCGCAAGCCTGCTACAAAGTACACTGGCAGCACCTGGGGAGGAGGGAGTGCTGGTGCTGGGCCTCAGTGCCATGCAGACGGCAGCTTCGAGGTGCGGCTTCTCAGGGTGGGGGTAGCAGTAGCCTCTACCGCATCCCGTGCTCCCACCCTGGCAGGGCAGCCCTTCTTGACTCTGCCCCGGCTCAATAGCAGGCACAGAGATGAAGAGACCCATTGCTGCCAGCTGCAGTGTAGCCAGGGTAAGGAAGCAAACACTCCTTTCCTCCGAGGAGACCTCTGGCAGCTTCCCAGCACCGACAGGATTCAGCGGTAGCCATTTTGGCGCCATTGCAGCTGTGGGCACCTGGAAGCTTAGGACTGAGCTGTCTGTAGGTGATTGGCTTCATGTAACTTTCCCTGATTATCCTAGCCTTCCTTCTTGCCTCAACTCCTCCCTAGCTCCCACCTCCTGGACCCAACCAACCCTCCTCCCACCACGTCCGCTGCTGTGATCCTTCTGAATGCCGGCTTCACCCACAGGTGAAGGCATGATGCGCAAGCCACAAAAAAGTAAGCAAGAACACACGCATGCACTAGGAACTCAATGTAGGGACTCCAGTAATCTCAAGTCCAGCATGCTATTTTGAGTCACTAGCCTTGACTCGCAAGTCAAGTTGGGGTCAGTAACGTCCGCAACTTGAGTCAACTTGAGTCCTGAAAAACAATGAGTTTGCATGACTTAAGTTGAGTTAACACAACTCGAGTCCCCACCTCTGCTGCTGCTGCAACTACTACTACTACCACCACCACCA
>JAJKFI010000188.1:1649-14008 GCA_029204185.1 Lerista edwardsae | reverse complement strand
CCAGTTTTGATTAGAGCAACAGCTCTAGAAGAGAAGTGCTTAACCAGTCCTCTCTAACCTTGGTTCTCCTACCCCAGTAGTTCCCAACTATGAGCTGTGGCTCCCCAGGAGCACAAAAACCAGCCAGGGGAACCACTGAATCCTCACAAAAAGCCTGCCGCTCTATACAATGTGTAGAATTGTAGCCTTCATGGGGAGCCATGGACAGTGGCCCAGTAGGTGCCTATTGAAAAGGACTGGAAGCCACTACCCTACCCCAAAGCTGCTAGTAGGCCTGCTTTGAGGGCTATATAGTGACAGTGTAGGTACCTATGTTCTTGTTCAACAGCAGAGCCAATAGCAATGGAGATATGGTTTAGTGCAGGAAAATAGCATGGACTGGGAAGGGTTAAATACAGACATGCTCCGGCATCCGCTGGAGTTCCATTCTGGACCCCCCTCCCCGTGGAGGGGAGGTTTCAGTATCCCCCTGAAACCGTGGATACTGGGGATGCCTTTTTAAAGATAGGGGTTTTGCTGCAACAAAGTAAAAAAGAGGTTTGTTTAATGTTCCCCTATCTTTTGTATAGGCGTCCCAGTATCCAGGGTATCCGTGGATAACTGAAACCATGGATACCGAATCAGTGGATACCAGGGTACACCTGTACTCTTTTTCTGTTATGGTACTGTCTCTCCCTGATGAAAAGTGGAAAAAAGATAGAAGAATCAGATGCAGATCTCCTGCCCCATCTGTTCTCATTTGGAGTCTTTTGGCAGCAGGCTATAGGAGATGTCCTAATGGGGAATGAGTGGAATTCCTGGTCTGGGTTTCAGCATTGTTCTCTAAGTCAGAAGTTTCCTCAGGAAGGTATTTCCTTGACCTGGGCGGATGATGGGGGTGAATCTGTTTCTGCCATAACGAAACAAGGTTACAACAAAAGATGAATTGTTCTGTTTGCTGTTGGAGCCAGTTTTTTTTAAAACCATGCTCAAAACTGTGTAGTTCTCTGATATTGTATCTCTCTACTTGTCTCTGTGCCTATAAAAGTGATCCGCACAACCCTATTGAATACTTTCCTACAGTTAAAAAAATGATACAAAAAATTCAGTACAGTAATTATATTTTATCAAAATTGCAAGTAGTTTCAGTTGACACTGATTATTTCCCTAACCCGTCTGAATTTATTTTTATTGTACTGTATTAAAGTGGTGGCGCTGCAGGTTAAACTGCTGCTGCTGGGCTTCCTGTCCAGAAGGTTGGGAGTTTGAGACCATTGGACAGAGTGAGCTCCCATTACTTGTCCCAGCTCCTGTCAACCTAGCAGTTCGAAAGCTCGTAAAAATGCAAGTAGATAAATAGGGACCACTTCGGTGGGAAAGGTAACAGCATTCCATGTGCTATGGCATATAGTCATGCCAGCCACATGACCACGGAAGCTTATCCTCAGACAAATGCTGGCTTGACAGGCTTTGAAACGGAGATGAGAACAGCCCCCTACAATCGGTCACGACTAGACCATTAGGTTGTGGGGGGAACCTTTACGTTTATTAAAGTACATTGGCATTCACCTTTAGTCTGAGAAAATGCTTTCTGATCTTCTAGTGCAGGGGCCTCCAAACTATAGCCTGCAGTGCACTGACATAACAGTCCCGGGTTCAGCGTGGTGGTGATGAAGCCTTACCGTTCCACTCTGTGGTGCAGTTGATCTTTGCTGAAACTTGTGCTGGGCAGCTGCTTCTGCCACACATTGCCCCAGAAGAGTCTGCATCCTGATTTCCAAAGGGAAGCAGCTGTCAAGCGAGGGGTTTTTACCATGATCAGCTGAGAAGATAGGAGGCTGTGGCTCAGGACAGTAAGGCTTCACCATGCCATGCCCAAGTTCGTTATGTAGGTGCACCAGATTCGGTACATTGGCTGGAATTTGGAGGCCCCTGAATGAATCTAGTGCATCCAGGCCCCTCCATCATCTTGATATTAAACTACTGCAGTGTTCTTAATATAGAGCGATACTTGAAGTCTGTTCAGAGGCTGCTTCCAGAGCCACCCACACCCAACTAAGGGCACATCGGAACTGTTGTACTCCAGGATCTGTCCTGCATTCCTGGAATTTTTAGTGCACTAGTGTTGACCTGTAATACTCTAAACAGCATTTATCTTGCAGATCACTTTGCTATATTTCATGCTTTTCAAGGCTTTGGGTGTTGGCATGGAGAACCCACCCCTCTCGCTTACACTTTCAAATGAAGTAAAAGCAAATATTTCTATTTGCTTTGTACCCAGCCAAGAATTAGCTGTCTTGCCAGTGTTTTTTAATAGTTGCGCATAAATAGACCATAGTTCTGGGAACATCAAAACCAAGTGTAGTCTGTATTGTACTGGGTGCCCTCCCGTAGCCTTTGAGAGTCATGGTTTTCTTGTGTTTTCATCATGTGAGCTTCCAGCTTCGTTTGGAAATAGTCCATTCCACAAACAGGTTCACTGCTTCTGGGAGAACAAGGCCAGAGGTGAATTCGTGACTGAGTTGAGATTTTCAAACAGGGAAGTCCCCGATAGTCTCCTGCCGCACTGCAAGCATTTAGAATGTGTTTTTGGTGAAGTTTGTAAAGAAAATGAAAAGGATTTTTCTCTTTTGTGTTGAGCAAAATGCTTCGAGCTGGATTGTTTTGTTGAATCTGAGGTTATCTGAAGTAATGGGGTGTATACTAGATTTTGGTTACTTTGTCCTTTCTGTACTGTGCTAAAACAAACCAAGTTCTGTAAGAGATGCCAGAGGCCAAACTACATAACCCACAACAAATCTGTGATTTGTATTTAAAAATACAATACCCTCTGTGTGTGTATTTAAAAACAAAAATAACTTAAGCAGCTCTGTGTGTGCTTGAGTGTGTGTGTGCGCACGTCAATATATGATAGACATGATATATGTCAATATATGATTTTGATATGAAAGACATTGAAATTTCCCCCCCCCAAAAAAACAATTTGCCCCAGTAAGACAGACTTTTTTAATCAATTGATTAAGTAGCATTAACCAGAATTTGCATGCCCTCTCAAATCTCTGGTTAAACATTAACTATGGTTAGTGTAGAAGAACCTGAGTGTCTGTGTGCCTATAGACTTCAGTCTATGTGCCTTTCCTTTTCACCATAGTTTAGAGATTGGGAACATAGAGACTCAAATATCCTTGCTAATATCTTTTCCAAGGTCCCTTGCCTGTCTTTTTGTGAATTGTTTTCTTGTGTCTGTATTTTCTTGGATGCGTTTGTGCATGACTCTTAGAGATGTACCCTTATATTCCTGCTTCTTCCTGGTATGGTCAGTTTCCTATATGCAGCTGAAGATTTATGGTAGATGGAACCTGAAGATACCTTTTGGTTTATGGTTGCATCCCATAGTCCCAACTTCTGGGCATAATTTTGAGTCCTGGTGCATTTTCATAATGGGTAGGCACTACAATATTTTCCTTGGAATAATAGATTTATTGTAGCTGGAGCATGAAGAGAACTTTAGATTCTAAACTTAGGTTCATGCTGTAGTTCTGTGTGTACTTACCTGGGAGTCAATCCCATTGAGCTGAATGGGATTTAGTTCATGTGCTGGGTTCTGCTGCATGTTGTCTTGAATGAATGGCAGACTGCATTTGGTGCTGACATGTGATGGCAAGTGAACCAAACATTTATCACCGTGTTTGAATTCCTGTCCACCCTTGTTCACTTGCTGTGGTTTTGAGTCATTTTCAAAAACTATATTTAGTAGGTCTAAAGCGATAAAGCCTGACTGGCTTGTGGTTGCCTGTGTAGGAGAAAGCTTTCTCCCATATGCCCTATTGCAGTGTGTGGGGTCCAGGGGTCTGGTATCCCGGGCCCCATACAGGAAGGCTCCATCAGTACTTCAATTAGGGTATTATTCTGTGGGTCTGGCGGGGGCAACGTCAGCTCCTTTTCCCTGGCCGGGCCAATGTAGTCTCAGATTGGTTGTGGGGGAAGGGGGTTCTGGCACCCTATTTTTTCTCCCCCCCCCCTTGGCCTGGCCTGGCTCATTGGTAGGCTGGATTGTTCCTCCTCCAGCCACCTAGCCACATCTGCGCCACCATCCCTGGCTGCCCCCAGCCTTTATAGGAGAGAGCGCCCCTTCCAGATGTGCCCCCCTTGTCACCGGACTCCTCAATAGGACCCCAGCTGCTTGTGCCCTGCCTCCTTCACTCTGACCGGGGGTGCGAGTGTTTCACCGGCCCTCAGGTCACCTGCTCACAGCTTCCTGGGCTGGCAACACAGGCCGTGCGCCCTGCCCAATCATGTCGCAAGGCCTTTCTGCGGGAGCGAGGCTGGCAGCTTGATGATGATGGCAAGTGCCGGGCCTGCACTTGCCGGAGTGGTGTCCACTGCAGCCTGGGGCTCCAAGCCACAGCAACACCCGGGCCCTTTCCTGCATCGCCGTGTCCTGTCCCCCCCCCCCCGCTGTTGGTTTGCAGAGTCTTTGCTGCCGGGTGCTCGACCAGCCAGAGGGATTGCTCGGCTGCTACGATAGCCAGTAAGTCGGCCTTGGGGACAGGGCCTGGGATGGGATCCAGACACAGTGTTTCCCAAACGATTTAGCACTGGGCCCCACTCTAAAAAATGACATTCTTTTGGGACCCACCTAGCTTTATGAGGCTAAGAAAAAAAGTTTCATTTACCAACTGTTCAAGCCAATGTTTTTTTTTACTATGATGGGGGGGGGCGCCTTTGGGAGGGTTTGTTGAGCTTCATGTTCATCAGATTGGGACCATTATGGTAGTCTGGATTTTTCCTTTGCCTCAGTTTTGAGACGAGCCAGTGCAACATTTGCCTACTAGTGAGTACGCGCACAGTTGCAGCTCATTACATTTTCCTTGTTAGGTATCGACTTGTCAGTTTTGGGACCCACCAAAATTCAAGTTATGACCTACTGGTGGGTCCCAATCCACAGTTTGGGAACCACAGCCCTACTGGGTTCTCACAGGATATGATCATCCTGTCTGACAAAGGAATGAAAGAAAAGGCATTCTCTGTGACAGTCCCAGAATGTGGAATTTCTAGACTAGATTTCCAGCTCTAGCATGTTTTTTTTAGAGAGCTTGACCAATACAGTCAGTCCGCATTATCCACTAGGGTTAGGTTCCTGGAAATCCTTGCAGATAGCAATTTGCAGATAACACACCATTGACCTTATGGAATCAATGGGGTTAGGTGCAAGGGGTACCTTACCTGCCATCAAAAGAATCTAGCAGAGATCCTCAGGAAGCCAGCAGAGTGCAGCAGGAAATGCCAAAAGATCTCTGAATGCTGCAGATACCTTCCAGAGGCTGCAGGAACGTTCAGAATGGCACCTGTGACCAGCATGGGCCCCTTAAACATGGCTAGTGAATGCTTCTGCTGATCATTTTAAAGGGGTCAGTGCTGGTCGCAGGTACCATTCTGAAGGTTCCTGCAGCCTCTGGAAGGTCTCTGCATAGTGGATAATGAGAACAGTGGCACAGATAATAAGGAAAGTAGCAGTTCTTCCCTTCACAAATAAGCTAATTTGCAGATAGCGAGTTTGCATATAAAGATGACCGATGCTTATTTTTAGGTATAGAAGTGATGCTGTTCTAGTAATCGCGGTTCTCCAATGGTTTCACCTTCCTTTTAGACTTTACATAAGGTCAGAGAGGTTGTGAAAGCAGACTTTAAAGGCTGCCTCCTGTTTTGCAATCCATTAAACATGCTGGAATCTGGCTGGTAATAGAAGATATTGCCAGATGCAGAATGCATTCCACCCATTTCACGTTCTGTAGAAGAAAACCAATGCAAATCTACTTTGTGAATTGCATGCTAAGATCAGTCATGTGCCCCTTATAGCCTTTCTTATCAGGACCCACATGAGACATCCCCTCAGAGTGGTTTCTTTACTGCCTCGAGTCTTCCATTGAAACCCATGAAATGGGATTTTGAAACCAGAATCTTAAACCTTATATGCAGCCATATTTTGATGTATGAGCTGTTGAAATACTCGGATTCAGTTATGCTTAGAGTGCTCAATGGAGATGGTTGCATATTTTCTACTAAGTTCTCTAATTTAACAAAATGGCCATTTTAGCTTAAAATAAAAAAAAATGACAGCTGCTCTTGGGAAAATTTATATTTTGCTCCATAATCCATTTCCTCTATCAGCAAAAGTGCTTCTTCCAAGTAATGGGGATAATTAGTGACTTCAGTCCATGGCTTCATTTCAATAAAGACTCCCAGCAAGCGCAAATCAATCTCCAGCCCCTTTGTAATCATTAATTTGTGGGTTTTTAAAGTGAAAATGCTCAGAACTGCTGTAGAAAGTCACATTGTGTTTTACTACTTCTGAAAACTTGGAATTGAAAGGAAGGGATGCAGTTCACGGAAACGAGAGCTGTGGTAGATCCTACAGTTGTGTGACCGTGATATCACCTCAGGCTCCTTCAAGAGTCTAGATGCTGTGTGGGGAACTGAGAAAATGGTCCTAGCCCAGAGGCAGTGGTGTACAAGGTCATTTGCCACCTGGGGCCCATAAATCCTCCCCCATGTCAAAATTTGATTTTGGTACTAGTCATAACATGAAATGAATAATAATAATAATGACGAAAAAAGAAGCGCGGTGAACTTTTGTTTGTATTAATCTGTGTGTGTGTGCGCATGCGCATGCGTGTGTGCGTTCATATTTATGTATACACAGATATACATATGCGTGCATGCATATGTATATTTATACTATCTTGATAGTATGTTGTATCTTTATATATAGTGTATACACATACCATGCTTCTCTTTCAGGCGGCTGTAGCCAATGCTAATGAAATCATTGCCTTCTTGTGGCAGTCCCTTGGACACCACCCCCTGTAGCCTGGCACCAGGGGCCAGGGCTCCCCCTCAGCCACCCTCTTTGTACACCACTGGCCAGAGGGGAAAGAGATGCTGCAGTAATATTCCAGTTTAGCTAGCTCGTTGGGGGCAGAGTGTGGTTAGTATCTGTACTGGAAAGGCAATTTTTGGTCTTGGGATTCTGAGTCAGCTGAGCATTTCTGCACTAAATGGCTGCATTTGCTGACTGGCAACTCTTCCGGTGAGCCCCAGTGCCTGTCCAATTGCTATTTTAAAAGACAGTATCTAAGGGTGCAATCCTAATGAACTTTCCAGTACTGACATTACATAGCAATATCAATGGGTCATGTTCTACATCCTGCAGTGGGGGGCAGTCATGGAGGCAGTCCTGAGAGTAAGGGAATGTTTGTTCCCTTAGTTTGGAGCTGCCTCCCCTTACTCCAGTGCTGGAAAGCTGGTTAGGATTCTGCCTTAAGTCCTGTCCCTCCTTAGCCAAGCTGTCTCACTCCCTTTGCTCGCATCTAGGTGTCCCCTGTTCCACAGTATTTGAATAACCTGGGCAACCATTCAGCTTGCCTGGGCTTGTTGGCTTGCCTTTTTTAAACCTGAGAATGTGCCTCTTTTTCTAAGGGAAAGAAGCTCTGACGTGTGGGAACGAAGGCCAGACATGACTTGTGCAGGGTTTGAGCTTTGTTGATTGGCTTTTCCTGTCACAGGAAATAACTAAGGAGGAAAAAACAGCAAAGAAAGCACATTATTGCTAGCGCATCTCATTCTGTGGACTTGTGGGCTGCTGGGTTGGTTTTTTTTCTCATCCATCTTGCGTGACTTCTATATGACTTGGGGCGCAATCCTAACCAACTTTTCAGCACCGGGGTAAGGGCACTGCAGCTCTGGGGTAAGGGAACAAATATTCCCTTACCTTGAGAAGGCCTCCATGACTGCCCCCCCCAACTGCAGGATGCAGCACATGACCCATTGGCATGTGCTATGTCAGTGCTGGAAAGTTGGTTAGGATTGCACCCTTAGAAGTCATATAGTGCTGCAAAAAACCCATGCATAAGGCAGATCTTCATTTCCTACCTGAATGGGACTGCAGGCCATCTAGAGCTGGTTCACAGGAACATAAAAGCTCCAAATATCCATTGTTAATAAAGAGAAGTATGCAGTCAGTTCAGGATTGTGATCAGATCAGTGTGCAATTGAATGCCATTGAAATGCTATTCTGAAAAGAAATTATGTACTGCTTTTTCTGTGTATGGTGAAAACAAAAGGCTATTTTTTAACGATAAAAATGGACAGCATGGCGCCTACGAAGTTGCTTGCACAATTGTGACAGCAGAACTTTTTCTCCAGAAACACCTACAAGTGTTCTTCAGTATCCACTGACTCCATGGTTTCAGTTATCCATGGATAGCATAGATACTCGGACGCCTATTAAAAAGATAGGGGAACATGAAACAAATCTCCTTTTTTACATTGTTGCAGCAAAACCACTTAATGTTCCCCTAAAAAGGTGCCCACAGTTTCAGGTATCCGTGGGGGAAGGGATCTTGAAAGGGCTTTGAAAGAAAAGAGCCATGCAATCTTCTTGCAACTGAACATGATTAATGTTCTGCCTTGAACTGTGGGCATAGAGACTCATGGAATCAAAGGACACCATATTTTTCACTGACAATAAAAAAAAATGGGCTTCCAGTTAATCAATAAGGAGTTGACAGTAAGCAAATGCTCTAGGTCAGTGGTTCCTAACCTGTGGGTTGGGACCCACCAGTGGGTCATGAGCCAATTTAGGTGGGTTGTGGTGCATCTAGAGCAGCGATGTTGGAAAATAGATGAGATTAGATTAGGTACTTTATTTGTCATTATCCATAAACTTAAAACGAAATTTTTGAAGCACTCCAGGATGCGGGATATGGGAAAATGGAATGCTGGAAAGGGCGAGGGCTGTGTGGTTGTTTTACTTGTGTCAAGGTTGTAAATGGCCTTTTTTCTTCCTGATTCACATTGCTATTAGAAAAAGGCTAAGAAATAACCAAACTGATTGCAGCATTCTCAGGAAAGCAGCAGGCTCAGGGGTCATAATGATGGCCCTTCCAGCCATGACATCACTTCCAGTTTGTCCTGAACAGATTGTAGTTCTAAAAAGTGGGTCCTGGTGCTCAAAGGTTTGAGAAGCACAGGTCTAGGTTGGTGTTTCTCAGACTGTAGGTCAGGACCCACTTGGTGGATTGCGACCTGATGTCAGGTGGGTTGTGGAAAGCTGGGAGCCACCATCTTGGAAGCTGCAGACCTTACTCTTGCTATATTCCTTTTGTGAGAGTTTGACTTTCCAAGTAAGGTGTTTTTTTTAAAATTGTTTTTAGTTCAGTGTGTTAATGTACTATTTCGCCCTAATCTTGCTTTCTGTCAGGGATGTTGCATGGTTGTGCAGTTGTTGCAGTCCAAAGATGCCAGTTTGCATTCCAGGAGTGTTTTTTGATTGTGTCACAAGGACGGCACTTCCTGCTTAATGATATTAGTTCTGGCTATGACATCATTTCCAGGTTAACAACATCACTTCCAGTGGGTCCCAACACAGAGTGCCATTCTAAAAAGTGAGTCCCGGTCTAAAACGTTTGAGAACCACAGCTCCAGGTCAGGGGTTCCCAAACTTCTAAACATCTGGATCCAACAAAAAAAAAAGTTTCACTTTGTCATCCGCTCGAGCCTCTGTGGCTATAATGGTGATTGGGTAGCAGTTCTCCCACCAAGTAGCAGATTATTTAACCCTGGATGAACATAGCCTAACCTGCCCTCTCAGTTTTGTGATCCGCCAAAAATTGGGTCATGACCTCACTGGTTGGCCACGGAACAACAGTTTGGGAACTGCTGGTCTAGGATGTTTGAAGAAGATGCCAGCATGCAGATTGTGCTGGTCTAGGATGTTTGAAGAAGATGCCAGCATGCAGATTGTGGAGAGGTACTAACTACTGCTGCCTATTCCTGCAGCAGCTTTGAGGAGGAGGAGGAGGAGGAGGAAAAAGTACAGTAGGTGGCTGTTCCTTTGTGTCTGCTGTGGGTTCATAATAGTTGGATCCTGAAAGGCAAATAGTAAAGGGGAACCAAGAACAATGAAGGCAGGTAGTGTTCAGTTTATATTTAGGCCAGTACCTTTTTTTAATTATGTCTTCCGGAGTACTGATTTGACTTTATTCTTATGTGCATATTTATGCTTTTTAAACCACCTTTTTTTTTTACTTTGTTACTATAATGGGGGATAGTCTATATTTCCAAACTTAATGAAAGGAAAATGTTAAAACTATCCTCTTCTTCCTTAAGAGGTAATGTAGGTTTATCGAATTGCATGTGAAGGAAATTGCTGTTTTTTTCCAGAATCCTCAAAGGGGCTGGTTGTTAGAATATTTAGATATTGCATTTCAGAAAAAAAAATTCCATAGTTAATAGAGTAACTCAAATAATTAAATGGCTCCCTGCCCCAAAATGGTTCACAATCTAAAAAGCTGCAGAAAAAACACCAGTAAATACACACTAGAAAAGACACTGTGCTGGGGTAAAGAGGGACAGTTACTTTCCCCTACTAAATATAAAGAGCAACAAATGAAAATGGCCCTTGGCTCAGTAATGACAGGCTAATCATGTATACATTTAAATTAATAATTTAATCCGAGCAGTTGATAGCCATATCATTAATTTCAAAAGCAATCTCTTGACAGTCCCTCAGGCTACATGAAACTGTGGTGATCTAGTGGTCTTAAACAGTTGTTTAACCTACTTATTACATTTTTAGTATGTTAGAGATTTATGCTTCTGATTTGATATCTTGCTGCTTTAAATACTTTATGTTATGATTACCAGTCTCCATAGTTAAATGTTTGCAGCCTGTATTTCATTATGGTGTCATGCATGGATTTCTTGACCACATGTGTTAAATGCATTTTCGAGTCGAGTGTTGCTCTTCCATGATTACTCGGAATTAATACAGGTTGACTCCTGTATCCGCGGATTCCATACCCACAGTTTCAGTTATCCGTTACCTTCCTTTATTCTGGGTTGCAAAAAACCTTCTTGCTCAGAGGGAGGGCAGGGGCAAACCCTATACTTAACATAGGGTTCCCTCTTCTCCATGGTTTTAGTTTTCCATGGGAGGGAAGGAACATGTTGCCCATTTATCCTGGGGCACGCCTGTAATATCTTTCGTTTGATGATAAAAGAGAATGGATTTTTTTTATTTCTCAACGTATGCATGATAGTTATGTTTTGCACTATTTAGTGAAAGCCCTGGTGGCAATAGATGGCTTTTTTTTTTGTTAGCCCAAATGGGCTTGAGTTCACCACCTTAGCTGGAATATATATAGCAGTGATTATATACAGTCTGCACAATGTACTGAACCACCATTTTAAGGCTGTAAAATGGCTATAAAATTACCAAGTGTGTGTGACTTTGACCCCACACTTACATGTTAATAGACTGATACATTTTTTTTAAAGGCTGTGAACTGGTATGCAAATTTGCTGGATTCACTCCACTAAATAAACTGGAGTGTTGCACCAGTGTTGACAGGATAGTTATGATCATGCTGGCGGGGTAGCAGATAACCTGTTGTGGTAACTAATCTTATACTGTCTTTTTTTTAATCTCAGAGTCCCATTTCCTTGATGCATGGGATAGACATGCCCTAGGATCAGTTGGCACTGAATGGGAGCTGGCATGAGTAAGGTGAGAGAACCTGAGATTTTCCTTTCTTTTGTTAGATGAGATCAGACGATGGAATTATTTTCTTTGGGTTGTGAACAAACTAGAAAAAGAAATTAACATTTGAAAGAGAGAAATATTGTCAGCGCCTGTTGATCAGTGGGGTGATGATTGGATTTTGTTCGTAAAATGGTGATCCCTGCTGGTCAGACCAGGGTCTGTTGCTCCCAGTGTTCCGTTTCCAAACGTAGATTCTTGGGTGCTTCTGGAATCTCACAAACAAGGCATGAAGGTGATGATCGCCCCCTGTTTGGCTTCGGGTCATTATGGGGCCGAACAGCGAGATACTGCCTCAGAACATAAAGGCCGCATTCAGTTATCACGAATGAAATCCATCTAATCCTGTTTAAAGCCACACCTTGCAACAATGACTTGCATAGGTACATTAACACGACTGACAGCCCAATCCGATTGCAACTACTGCCCTGTGGGACAGCGGTGCCAAAAAGGCCACTGCTGTATCTTGTGGGACCAAGGAGGCAGCCAGAGGACAGTGCCCTGCATTGGTTCCCTTATCCCATGCTGTTTTCAGGCAGCTCCATGGGTCTACTTGGATCTGTACCAGCTCAATCACTGGTGCTGATGGAAGTACTCTGTGGTCAGCTACACAAGAGTAGCCCCTCTGCCTGGGAAGGGGGGCCATCCCCACCCCCTCCCAAGCCACAACCCTCCCAGGCCACAACCATCCCGGGCTGCCCGCCTCTTACTCCTTCCTGCCCCGTTCTGCCTTCCCCCACCTTCCTGCCGCCTACGGTTCACTTATCCTGCTTGGCGG